>PVKS010001846.1:27927-72223 GCA_004027875.1 Aplodontia rufa | reverse complement strand
TTTTTTTCACATGGCTTTTGTTGCTTTGACACATAGTTGTGTATCTGGGTGCTGGGGTTTGAACCCATGTACTTATGCATGCCAGTCAAGCGCCGTAACTGCAGAGCCAATGCTCTAGCAGTGGTACATGGCCACTAGCCACTTTGGCCTCATCTTGGTAGAATCTTCACACTGTTGAGTTATAGATATAGTCAGAGACCAGCATAGGAAGGAAGAGGATGTGGGGCAACCTGAGTAAAGAAAAAAGGGCACAAAGGACTCCAGGTTGGCCAACCTGCTTCAAAAAGCAGCAAAATGTGGTTGAACAACAGTATTCTCAAGGTTTTCTGCCTTTCTGGGGTTTATCCTAAGTCCACTTCAGTCATTTGTAAAGGACCCAGTGGGAGGGCAGGGAAGGAGCCAAATCAAATCATAAAGTGCTTTATTGAACACTTGCTTTATTCTCAGTCATGCAAAAGACAGAGAAATGAAAGTCACAGCTATGTAAGCCACTCATGAGCCTGTATTTCTGCTTCTAGGTGGGGAAAGCTGAACCCAGGAACTGCAAAGGTGTGAGGAGGTTATCTGTAAAGGGGTTACTGCAGCTGAGTCTTTGGGGAGGAAAGAAGCTGGGTTTCCTGTTGGCTTGATGAATTCCCAGGAGAGGTTCAGCAACAGCAAGGCATGTCCAGGCCTGGCCAGATGGACAGAAATGGGGCAGAGGTGACTGCCCAAGCTAGCCTCATTAAGGCATCCTATGTTCTGCTGGAACTTGCCTGACTCAGAGCAGAATTATCTGGAGAGGGGACCAAAAAGGGGAAGTTCAGGGAAGCTGGTAGGGGAACAGACAGATAGCCAGCTGGGTCTTGTATTATCTCACTCTAAACTCCTCTCATTCCAGATTTCTTTCACAATGGGATAAAGTGTGCTGACAGTGAGGCCTAGAGTGAGATTGGTGGAGCCTAGTGACTTTAGTGGCAGGACATGGGTCCCAGGAAAGTCAGGAAAGAACAGGCATTCCTTGGCTCCCAGTACCCAGCAGCTGCAGGAAGTTGCTCTAAGCCCCCAGCTATCCCAGCAGCCCCCAAGGACTGGAGAAAATCTTGTTTCCTGCCCTCCCCCTGATTGGACACACAGAGTCGTAAATAGGGGCAGCTGAATATTCCATAGCAGGCCTCCAGGCAGAGGGTGGGGTTGTCAGCCAATATTTGGGGCCTAGCTGGAGATAGAGATTGGGAAGGGTCCAGGGCCTTCCTTATCTCTATAAGCTTAAAAAGCTATTGATAATTAAAAACCCTCTACACATACTATCTTGCCTATAATTTAGAAGAGTTCCTGAATGTCTTGCAGTACTTACTTGCAGGATTCCACCCTAGGAGCCCCTTCATTGTGCTTAAGGTCAGGGACATTCCAGTTTGGTTCTATCCCAATTGGCTGCTAGTCATGGGTTTCCTCCTAGCCATCTGTGCTTGCACTGTCCTCTAGGGCCTGTGGGGTTGGGATAGAGGAGCCTCAAGTGACCGACCTGCTCAGCCATCTCTTTGGTGCTACTTCAAGTCATCGTATTAGAGACAAGTCAAAAGAAAGGGGTTCCTGAGTTTGATCCTCCACACGGGGTAAAAAAAAATATTGTTTCTATTTATTTTTATTTTGTTAGTTATTTTATTTGTGATGATGATGTTAATTATTATGGATGGTACTGAGGATTAAACCCAGGGGTACTCTACCACTGAGCTACATCCCTAGTCTTATTTATTGTTTTGGTAGCCCAAAATGAACCCAGGGGAGCTCAACAACTGAGCCATATCCCCAGCCAATTTTATTATTTATTTATTTATTTTTTTAAGAGAGAGGGACAGTGAGAGAGACAGAGAAAGAGAGAAACAATTTTATTTAGCTTTTCACATGGCCTTCATTGCTCCAACACTTAGTTGTGTAAGTGGTGCTGGGGTTTGAACCCGGGTCCTTGTGCTTACCAGGCAAGTACCGAAACCGCTGAGCCACTGCTCCAGCCCCATTATTTTTTATTTTGAGACAGAGTCTTGCTAAATTGCTGAGGCTGGCTTTGAACTTCCAATCCTCCTTCCTTAGCCTCCTCACACCTGAAATTACAGGCGTGTTTCACCAGGCCTGGCAAAAAGGGAATTTTAAACCCAGTCAAGAAAATAGGCCTACAGGGCTGGAGCAGTGGCTCACCGGTTACGGTGCTTGCCTTGCATCCTCGAGTACGTGGGTTCAAACCCCAGCACCACATACACAATAAAGTGTCCAAGCAATGAAAGTCCATGAAAAACTAAATAAAATTGATTCTGTCTTTCTCTCTCTTTCTAAAATAAATAAATAAAAAGGTTGTGCTGGGGTTGGAGCAGTGGCTCTGAGATTAAAAAAAAAATAGGCCTACATTTACCAATGATTGGCTGTCCCACTCACACTAGGCTTTCCTAGACTGTGGACAACAAGTACTGCTTCTGCTCATCCAGATAGGTTTGCCAACTTTTGGGCCCCTGGAGGCTTTTGAGGTTTTTGCTTTCACTAATAAACACACACATGCACCCACTTGTTAATTTTACAAAGCCTTCTTTTTCATTTATTGACAGTATCAGCCATTCATCACAGTTTTGTTTTTCCCCCCTTTTTTCAGTGCTGGGAATCAAACCAAGGACCTTGAGAATGCTAGGCAAGCAGTCTACTACTGAGCTATTTCCCACCCCTATTGCTCATATTTATTTATTTATTTATTTATTTATTTTAAAAAAGGGGTGAGAGAGAGAGAGAGAGAAAGAAGCAATATTTATTTAGCTTTTATATAACTTTCATTTTCCTGGGACACTTTGTTGTGTACGTGGTGCTGGGGTTTGAACACGGCAAGTGCCGTAACTGCCGAGCCACCACTCCAGGCCCAGTTTTTTTTTTTTTTAAAGAGAGAGACAGAGTGAAAGAGACAATTTTAAAATTTACTTATTTATTTCATCTGGGTTTTGTTTTTCCAACACCCAGTTGTGTATGTGGTACTACAGTTCTAACCCAGGTCCTTGGACATGTCAGTCATGAATGGGGGGCTGGATCAGTGGCTCAGCTGTTATGGAACACGCCAGGCAAGCACAGGATGCAAGTTCGAACCCCAGCACCATGTGCACAACCAAGTTTTGGAGCAACGAAAGGCATATGAAAAACTAAATAAAATTGATTCTCTCCTCTCAAAGAACATAAACAAAAATAAGATGGCTGAGTCTCCTTCGTCCAACAGGTGGCATAATTGCCTAACTAAGCCTGAGGGTTGCTAGAATGGCTATTCTTTGAGAACAGGGATGGGAACCAGTTTCTGGCAATGGCACCAAGAAATGTAAAGACACTCCATTTATTCATTAGTTCAGCAAACACTAATTGAACACCTACATAACAGGCCCTATTCCAGATGCTGGAAAAAAAATTATTTTTGGTACTGAGGCTTGAATCCAGAGGCTCTTAACCAATGACCCACATCCCCAGACCATTTTATTATTTTATTTTGATACAAGGTCTCACTAAGTTGCTTAGGGCCCTGCTAAGTTGCTAAGGCTGGCTTTGAACTTCCGGATCCTCCTGCCTCAGCCTTGCGAACTTCTGGGATTACAGGTATGGGCTACTGTGCCCTGCCAGGGGCTGGAAATTTGATTATGAACAATATGAACCAAGTCTTTCTTCTACAAGGCAGGTAATTTTAGAGATATTCAGTCAAATATGGCAGTTACCAGACATACAAGAGCACTTGAAATGAAGCTAGTCCAAATTTATATGTGCTTTAACTGTAAAATACATACCAATGGCGAAGGATTTTTCTGGGGATTGAACAGAGGCACTTCACCACTCAGCTATAGGCACATCCCCACTGTTTTTTTAAATATATATATATTTTTTTTTTAAAAAGAGATAGGGCAAGAAAGAGAATCATTTTTATTTATTTGTCATCTGGTTTTTGTTTCTCCAACACTTAGTTGTGTATGTGTATGTGGGGTTTGAACCCGGGCTCTTGTGCATGCCAGGCAAGTCCTCCAACCGCTGAGTTTTTGAGCCACTCCTCCAGCCCCTGCTTTTTATTATTTATTTTTAAAAGAGAAAGGGAGGGGGCTGGAGCGGTGGCTCAGCAGTTACGGCGCTTGCCTGGCATGCACAAATTCGAGAGTTCAAACCCCAGAACCACATACACAACGAAGTCTCGGAGCAACAGGTCATGTGAAAAACTAAATAAAATTGATTCTATCTTTCTCTCTCACTGTCCCTCTTTTTTGGGAAAAAAAAAGAGAGAGAGAGAGGGAGGGAGGGCTGCAGCATTGGCTTGGCTGTTATGGCACTTGCCTAGCATGTGCCAGTACACAGGTTCAAACCCCAGCACCCATGTACGCAACAAAGTGTCAGAGAAATGAAAGCCATGTGAAAAACTCAATAAAAATGGATTCTCTGTCTCTATCTCCATCTCCTTATCCTTCTCTCTTAAAAAAAAAAAAAAGCTGTAATCGGTGAGTCTTAATACCTGGCCATCCGCATTTGTGCGGTGTACATCTGGCCCCACCACCCCTTGGCTTGGCACCATGGCTGCCCTCAGACCTCTCGTGAAGCCCAAAATCGTCAAAAAGAGGACTAAGAAGTTCATCCGGCACCAGTCAGACCGATATGTCAAAATTAAGCACAACTGGCGGAAATCCAGAGGTATTGACAACAGGGTGCACAGAAGATTCAAGGGCCAGATCTTGATGCCTCTTGATGCCCAACATTGGTTACGGGATCAACAAGAAAACAAATCACTTGCTGCCCAGTGGCTTCCGGAAGTTCCTGGTCCACAATGTCCTACTATGCCGAGATTGCCCAAACTTTCCTCCAAGAACCGCAAAGCCATCATGGAGAGACCAGCACCGTTGGCCATCAGTCATCAACCCCAATGCCAGACTGCCCAGTGAAGGAAACGAGTAGATGGATCATGTGCACTTTTTTGTGTGTGCTTGAATAAAAACCACAAAAACTGGAGAACAAAAAGAGAGAGAGAGGCACAATGAGAGTGAGAGAAAATCAATTTTATTTAGTTTTTCGTGTGGCTTCCATTGCTCTGACACTTTAGTTGTGTATGTGGTGCTGGGGGTTGAACTGCATCCTCACACATGCTGGGCAAGGGCCACAACCACTGAGCCACCACTCCAGCCTCTTGCTTTTTGCTTATTGCTTTTTAAGATAGGGTCTGAACTCCTAGGAGACTGGAGAGTGGGAATATGGGGGAACCATATCAAAAGCAGATGTCATTCCTCCACAAGATACTCATTTAACGCAAGAGTTCTTCTGGGGAAAACAGCAACAGGGCAAACCCAAGCTGGGCATCCATGATTTGGCATTACCCCTGGATAACTAAGTATATATACATTGGTTATTGATGGTTTGATAATGTTTCCCCCTCAATTGTATCTCTATATACATCTAATAAAAAACCCCCCCCCCAAAAAAAATAAGATAGGGTCTGCAGGCTAGAGCCATGGCTCAGCGGTTCTGGCGCTTGCCTGGGACATGCAAGGACTCGGGTTCGAACCCCAGCACCATGTGCACAATGAAGTGTTGGAGAAACAAAAGCCACATGAAGAACCGATTAAAATTGATTATCTTGCGCTCTCTCTGTCCTTTAAAAAAAAAAAAAAAAGTTTAGGGCTGAAGAGATGGCTTGCAGTTACAGTGCTTGCCTGGCATGTGCAAGGATGCGGGTTCAAACCTCAGCACCACATATGCAACAAAGTGTTGGAGCAACAAAGTCCACATGAAAAACTAAATAAAAGATCCTTCTCAGGCTGTAGTGTTGATGATTTTGACCCGCCGCAGCTTCTGCTTCTGAGGGAACCTTAGACGGAAGGATGGTGTGAGAAAAATGTGAAAAGAAACTTGGTACTGTTATCACTCCAGATACATGGAAAGATGGTGCAAGGAATACCACAGAAAGTGGTGGAAGAAAGCTGAATGAAAATAAAGCTTTGACTTCAAAAAACCAAGATTTGATCCATATGGGAAGAATAAGTTCTCCACTTGCAGAATTTGTAAAAGTTCTGTGCACCAACCAGGTTCTCATTACTGCCAGGGCTGTGCCTACAAAACGGGTATCTGCGCAATGTGTAGAAAAAAGGTTTTGGATACTAAAAACTACAAGCAAACATCTGTGTAGATATATTGATGAAATTACTGGCTTTCTGTGATTTTCCTTTCTGCTTTGAATTTTCAAGGCATAACATAGATGTTCAACTTAAAAGTAGCCTATTGCAGACAAATGAATGAGTTTTAGCCAGGGAAGTTGATCAGTATTCATTCTTTTGCTCTCAACAAGTTCTAAACAGCAACAGTGTAACCAATATTTTGCTTTAAGTGGTTATTTTCCTTATGAGAATTTATTGAACTAAAGTGGCAAATTTCATTTGAGTTCTGTGTGTACTTTTTACTTACCATTTTTATATTTCTTATCCCCTCCATCTACTGTATTTATAGATATTGCAAAAGTGATGGGATTATTTATATTTTGCTTTGAACTTGGCATCCAGAATTAGAATTCTTTTTTTTTTAAATTTTTTTTTAAATGAGAGAGGGACAGTGAGAGAGACAGAGAAAGAGAGGAACAACTTTATTGAGTTTTTCACATTGCCTTAGTTGCTCCAACGCTCAGTTGTGTACATGGTGCTGGGGTTTGAACCCAGGTCCTCGTGTTTGCCAGGCAAGCGCCGAAACCGCCAAGCCACCGCTCCAGCCCCCAGGATTAGAATTCTTATCTCATTCCCTTACTGGTGGCATAGTTTTTAGAATCAGCATTCTTATCTCATTCCCTTACTGGTGGCATAGTTTTTAGAATCAGCAGTCCCTTCGTTAATTGCCATTTCAGGGGATATTTAATTGTTTGAGGCCATCATTGCTGAATGGTTCTTTAGTAATTAGTCCAGACCCAGATCAAAGACAAGTTGAATTTGTGATTTTAAAAAATTTTGTTCTTGAAGCCGAAGTGCCAGTTCCTTTCATATGTGAACAAGAATGCAAGGAATATCCATGTGTCCAAATGAGTATACTGGATTTCAGAAAAGCATACCACACCTATTGATTGCCTTGAATTCACATTGTCATGAAAACCATGAGAACAGTGTTCATCCATGTTTTTTTTTTTTTTTTTAAAGAGGGGACAGTGAGAGAAAGAGAGAGAGAGACAGAGAGAATCAATTTTTATTTAGTTTTTCACATGGCTTTCGTTGCTCTGAGACTCCGTTGTATATGTGGTGCTGGGGTTTGAACTCGTGCACTTGCGCATGCCAGACAAGCGCTGTAACTGCTGAGCCACTGCTCCAGCCCCTCATCCATGTTGATTTGTAATGAAAATGAATCACCCCCCTCCTTTGGGAAAGCTCTTTGAAGCAGATAACAAACTTTTCTTTTTTTTAACTCCTTCCCACCCCTCAAAGAAATAAATAGAACAAAGAAAAAAAAACTAAATAAAATTGATTCTTTCTCTTAAAAAAAAGGTTTACTATATCAGTCATTTATATATTACATATACACATATGTATATATATAAAGAGAGGGACAGTGAGAGAGAAAAAGAAAATCAATTTTGTTTAGTTTTTCATCTGGTTCTCATTGCTCCGACAACTTTGTTGTGTACCTGGTGCTGGGTGTGAACCATGTCCTCACACATGCCTGGCAAGCATTGTAACTGCTATATTAGTAAATTAAAACAGAAAGTTGAAAACTGTGTTATCACTTTATTTTTGCAGTACTAGAGATTGGACCCACAGTAGATCTACTACTGAGCTACATCACCAGTTCTTTTTAGTTTTTAAATTGTAAGATAGGGTCTCATTAAGTTTCGAAGGTTGGCCTTGAATTTGTGATCCTCCTGCTTCAGCCTTTCAAGTTGTGGGGATTACAGGTGTATATTGCTGTGCCTGGGGAAAATTGTTTATTTAAAATATACAATAACAGATGGGGATAGTGGTGCCTGCCTATAATCCCAGCAGTTTTAGAGGCTGAGGCAGGAAGATCACAGATTTGAGGCCAGCTTCAGTAATTTAATGAAGTGCTAAGCAATTTATTGAGACCCTGCCACAAAATGAATAAAAAGGACTGAGGAGGTTCTGGAGTTGTGGCTCAGTGGTTGGAGCACCTGCCTGGCATGTGCGAAAAGGCAGGTTCAAATCTCAGCACCACATACAGAACTAAGTGTCAGAGAAACAAAGACCAGAAGAAAAAAATGAATAAAATTGATTTTCTCTTTCTCTCTCTCTCTCTTAAAAAAAAGGGGGGGGGAGGGGCTGGGGACACATCCCAGTGGTTTTGCTGCCCCTGCCTTCAATTCCTAATACTAATTCCTAGTACTAATAAATAAATAATAACATGCCAGTAGACTAATGGTTCTACAGGACATGCTAACTGGAGACTCTGGGGGTGTGTGTGTGTGTGTGTGTGTGTGTGTGTGTGTGTGTGTTTTGGATATGAGGGATTGAACCCAGGTGCCAAATAACCACTGAGTTACATCTCTAGCCATTTTTAGTTTTTATTTTGAGATAGGGTCTCGCTTACTTGCTGAGGCTGACTCAAATTTGTGATCCTCTTGCCTCAATTTCTTGAGTATCTGGGATTACAGGCATGCAGCACTATGCCCAGGGAATCTTACAGGGTAAAAGGAAAGGGCACTGGAAAGTCACTACTCAAAACAATATAGTGGTAGAGTGCTTGCCTTGCATGCTCAAGGGTCTGTGTTTGATCTCCAGCAAAACACACATACACACACAAGTAAATACTGGTAAAATAGCTATGTAGGTAGATGTTGAAGTCAGGAGCTGGGAATGTAATTCAGTGATAGAGTACTTGCCTACCAAGGTCCTGTGTTTAATCTCCAGTCTTGTGGAAGTAAAAATAAAAAGTCAGTAGCCCTTCCTTCCTTCCTTCCTTCCTTCCTTCCTTCCTTCCTTCCTTCATTCCTTTCTTTTTGTACCAAGGATTGAATAAAAGAATGCTCCACCACTGAGATATATCCCTATCCCTTTTTATTTTTTTAAAGAGAGAGCGAGAGAGAGAATGGGCATAGTGGCAGACACCTGTAATCCCAACACCTCCAGAGGCTGAGACAGGAAGGTTGTGAGTCTTCTTTGAATGTGTTATGTGTTTTCCTAAGTAAATCTCTGTGTGTCTGACTGCAGCATGATGAAATTCTTTTGCATCATGTACAAAAAGGACCCACTTGTCTTGAGTCAAGGGTCCCTTCTTGGGGAACTCTGCCTGTGACAGTTAGTGACAGAATCAGAGCAGGGTTTAGCTCACACAAAATGTTTTTCCATTTCTGAGGTAATATCCTTCTTATCCCCTGCCCCACAGTACTTGTGATTAAACCAAGGGAGACTCTATCACTGAGCTTCATCTCCAACCCTTTTTTGTTTTTATTTTGAGTTAGGGTCTTGCAGAGGCTGATCTTGATCTTGAGATCCTCCTGCCTCAGCCTCCAGACTCGGCATCACAGGTGTGTGTCACTGTGCCCAGCTTCTGATTAAGATTTTTTTTTTAAAGAGAGAGAGGTACAGTGAGAGAGAGAGGGAAAGAGAGAGAGAATCAATTTTATTTAGCTTTTCATGTGGCTTTCATTACTCTGACTCTTCGTCGTGTACGTGGTGCTGGGGTTTGAACTCATGTCCTCACTCATGCTAGGCAAGCGCCAGTTAAAATTGCTGAGCCACCACTCCAGCCCCAAGATTATTATTTTTTTAAGAGCTAGGGGGGGGGGGGAGAGAGAGAGGGAATCATTTTTATTTTAATTTAGTTTTTCATCTTGTTTTTTGTTGCTTTGACATTTAGTTGTGCATGTGGTGCTGGGATTTGAACCCAGGTCCTTGCACATGCCAGGCAAGTGTGATACCACTGAGCCACCTTTCCAGCCCCCGATTAAGTTTTTTTTTTTTAAAGAGAGAGGGACAGTGAGAGGGAGAGAGAAAGAGAGAGTCAATTTTATTTTTAGTTTTTCATCTTGTTTTCGTTGCTTTGACAGTTATGTACATGGTGCTGGGGTTTGAACTCTCGTACTTGTGCATGCTGGACAAGCGCCGTAACTGCTGAGCCACTGCTCCAGTCCACCTGATTAAGACTTTTTTTTAATAGCAAAACGTTCTTTTTTTTTTTTTTTTTTAAAGAGAGAAGGACAGAGAGAGAAACAGAGAATCAATTTTTTTTTAAAGAGAGAAGGACAGAGAGAGAAACAGAGAATCAATTTTTTTTTAAAGAAAGAGGGACAGTGAGAGAGAGAGAGAATCAATTTTATTTAGTTTTTTATGTGACTTTCGTTGCTCCAACACTTTATTGTGTACGTTGTGCTGGGGTTCGAACTCACGTACTTGTGTATACTAGCCAAGCACCGTAACCGCTAAGCCACCACCACTCCAGCTCCAAGAATCAATTTTTACTGAGTTTTTCACATGGCTTTCGTTGCTCCAACACTTAGCTGTGTATGTGGGTGCTGGGGTTTGAACCCGTGTACCTGCGCATGCCTGGCAAGCGCCGCAACCGACAAGCCACCACTCCAGCACCCCCCCCATTAAGATTTGATGATTATTATCTCTTATTACTTTGCATTACTTCTTCCCTGGGGCTTGGGTACTTTCCTCACACCCACGTGAGGGTTATTATTCAGCTGAAGGCTCAAAGAGCACCAGCTCTGTGCAGTTTTTTCCCTTTCTCGCCTCTAACCATTTTCACCAACCCAAATTACTAGTTTTGCCTCTTCATCTGGGAGTATACAAGATTCTATATGGATTCCTCCTCTTTGTGCTTGGAAATTCTCTTTGGACAGAAAGCTGGGATATTCATTGAGTTCATTTCATGTCTTATTTTTCAGGGATCACAATTTTGTGCTGAAAGTAATTTTTCACAAATTTTGTCTGGTTCTTTAAGTGGGATCAAGTGAGAGAGTAAGTTCTTTCTTGGTGACTATTTTGGCTTTTAAGTGGAAATTTCTAAAATCAAATAATAATTTGTTCATTTGGAATATATTGGGCACCTGCTATGCCCATCATGATGCTAAGAGATGTGGGATATAGTCATTAAGCAGAGAGATTCACTTCCTTCCCTCTTGATTCACATAAGCCAGTGTGGGAGGTAGACTTCAGGTGAGGATCAAAATAAAACCTGATATGTAGTGATCTGTTTAGTCCATGAATTAAAAAGGATTCTGAAAAATTAAAATATAAAATTAGAATGGAACCTGGGCATTATTGCACACACCTGTAGTCCCAGCTGCGTAGGAGGTTAAGGCAGGAAGATTGCAAATGGGAAGCTATCCAAGGCAACTTAGCCAGACCCTGTCTGAAAATAAAAACTAAAAAGAAGTGGACATGTAGTTCAGTGTTAGACACTACTGAGTTCAACCCCCAGTTCCACTGAAAAACAAAATGAAAAGTAGAATGAAAGTATGAAAAGGTGTGTCCTGGGCACAGTAGACTGTAAACAGCCTAGGAAGGAAGGAGATGGCAGTATGTGGGAGCAACTAGAGTGAAGGTGCCAGGGTTGGGTAAGAGCGGGGAAGGTACTGACCAACATGTGGGTAGGGGCTATTCATGCTCCAGATCCATGGATGTATTAAAAGATTTTGGACTTGGGTTGAAAACTGAGGGACTCACTAAGGATTCACATTGAAAAGGTCGGCTGACCAGAGTATAGGCAATGAATTGGAGGGGCTGAGAGCAGAGATGGCTGCCTACCAGAGAACTATGAGGCAAGATTCACCTGCAATGAGAGAACACACAAGTCTGTGTCTGTCTGTAGCTGTGCTCTCAGAGCAGGAGCCTGAAGGTCAGAGCCTGTCTGTATCTTCTTGATGACTTTGAGGGCCTACAGCTTTCTGGGATTTTGGGAAGCCTCTGTTCCAGCCTGGGCAACCTCCTTGAAAAGGAAAAATCTAGGTATCTGGAAGGATTTACACAGAGAATCGTTAGCCTAAATAAAATTAGAGATGGAAATGGCATTCCAGGAGACAAAAGGTTACAAATTGTTTTCCCCTGATAATGGTCAATGAGGAGGCAGAGAATATTTCCTATTACTGAGGGTCTCCAGGTCTGAAGTGGGAAGGCATAACTTCTTTAGTGCATTCCTTGGTTTGACCTGGCTCCAGACCATGAGAACCTCATTAGCTGTTCTGTAACTTGTGTCTCTGGGGTCCCTTAATAGAGAAGAGGCACTAGAAGCTGAGGTAACTAGAAGTTGACCACTGCCTGAGGGTTCTGATCTGTTAAGTGGGAGCCTAAGAGACTCCAGCTTTACTCCACACTGCTTTCCCAGTTTGGGGAATCATTGGACCTCTTCTGGCCTCAGTTTTGTCATCAATAAAACGGGCTTAACTGACAATGTCTGAGGCACTTTTTTGAGAGAACCACCTAGGATGATGGCGACAATAAATATGATGGTTAAGCCGGGGTGGTGGCACACTCCTGTAATCCCAGCAACTCAGGAGGCAGAGGCAGGAGGATCACAAGTTCAAAGCCAGTCTCAGCAACTTAATGAGGACCTGTGCAACTCAGTGAGATTCTGTCTCAAAATAAAATATAAAAGAGGGCTGGGATGTGGCTCAGTGACTAAATGCCCCTGGGTTCAATCCTTGGCACCAAAACAAATGAGTAAATATGATCATTAATATTTATCACTTTGCTGTTATCCTTTTTTATTTATTTTACTGTTTTTTTAAAGAGAGAGAGAGAGAAAGAATTGGTTTTATTTAGTTTTTCATGTGGCTTTTATTGCTCTGTTGTATGTGTGGTGTTGGGGTTTGAACCCGCATCCTCGCCCATGCCGGGGAAGCAGTGTAACCTCCGAGCCACTGCTCCAGCCCCATTATCCTTTAAAACAAAACAAAACACTTTTTTGGTACTCAGGATTGAACCCAAAGGTACTTAACCCCTGAGCCACATTTCCAGCTCTTTAAAAATTTTTTATTTTGAGACAGGGTCTTGGTAAGTCACTTAGAGCCTCACTAAAATGCTGAGGCTGGCTTTGAATTTGGCAATCCTTCTGCCTCAGCCTCCTGAGTGAGTCAGTGGGATTACAGGAATTCACCACCACTCTCAGGTGCTCTTTTCCTTTCTAGATCATGTTTATTGAGGTATCATTGAGATGCAATAACATGCACAAATTCTAAGTATTCAGTTTAATGAGTTTCAACAAATGTTTAGACAAATGTTACTGACACAATCGAATTACAGAACTTTTCTATTATTCCAAAATATTCTCTGTCCTTTCCCCTAGTCAATTCCTTCTCTTTACCCTGGCCCTAGGGAACAATTATTGCCATATATATTACTATAGATTGATTTTGCTTTTTCTAAAATTTTATATAAATGGAATTATGCAATATATACTGTTTGGGGATCTAGTTTCTTTTTATTAGTAAAATGAATTTGAGATACGTTTATTTACATTGTATTAATTGTTCATTTATTAATTATTTTTGCCATGTTGTTGATCCAACCCCGAGCCTCACAAGCTAGGTAATATTCTACCACTGTTACTTATTTTATTGTGGTACTAGGTATTGAACCCAGGAGTCACCCTACTATTGAACTACACCCAGACCATTTTCACTTATTCTTTACTTTTGGTTCTGGATATTGAACTCAGGGATGTTTTGCTACTGAGCAACCTCAGCTCTATTTATTTTTATTTAATTATTTATTATTTTGATACTCGGTATTGAACCCAAGAGCACTTAACCACTGAGCCACATCCCCAGTGGACACCCTCGCGCTCCTAGACAGGGACTCGCTAAATTGCTGAGGCTGGATTTGAACTTGCAATCCTCCAGCCCTCAGCCTCCTTAGGATTTGAGAATTACAGGTGTGCTCTAACGCTATCTTTGCAATTAATAATATCGTCCAGTCACTACGCTCACTCGTGTTCACGGCTTTACGGTTTAATTGACTACCGCCCTACCGAAGCAAGCAGCAGACACTTAAAAGATAAGCCGCAAGAGATCAGAACGACAAGGATTCTGAATGGCTTGGCCGTTGCCGGGTGGTCGACTTTAAGTATCTAACGGTGATTGGCTGAAGGGGAACTTCCGCAGGCACTTCCGACTCCCAGCCTGCCTTAAATACCGGTGATTGGCTAGCCTGGCCAAGTGCGAGGGCTCCCGGGAGTTGTAGTTCTCGGTTCTCCGCAGGGTAGCCGGGAAGATTGGTGGCTCCAATCAGCGACAGCGCCTGGTCGCAGCCGCTGGCACCATGTCCCGGTTATCTGTGCCCTGTCATTTGAAAGGCACCGTAGCCCTGCAGGTGGGAGACGTACGGACCTCCCAAGGCCGGCCTGGCGTGCTGGTCATCGATGTCACCTTCCCCAGCGTGGCGCCATTCGAGGTGGGTGCGACCCGGGCTCCTGGGCGGGGCAACTTGGAAACTTGGGCGTTTCCCAGACTTGTAATATTTTACTGAAAACCTCTGTACTGTCCTTTGCCCTTGCGAAGTAATTAACTCCCCATTTATTTCTTCAGTAGCACATACAGTGTTTACAAGACTGGAGCTTTCCGTCTTGTTCTTTTCAACATTTCTTCCTGATCTCCAGAACATTGGCACGAAGGTGCCTGAGGGTAGGATATAGAATGTTGGAAATACTATTAACATGTCGGTTCCTGGCCACAGTTGGGGATTGCTAAACAATGATTTACAGAGAAACCTCCCTCCCTCCCCATTCTTGCAGTCCCTGTCAGAGGTCAGGTGCAACTCATCTCTCATCAGACTCTCCCAATGATTCCAGTTTCCGAACTCCAGTTGCACTTCCATATTAGCTTTCAGAGTGGCTGAACACTGTGAGCTCATCACAGAGGACAAAGCCTACTTCTAAAGGACTGACAGTCATAGCCATTCTTTGTCTTTTCCTTTCTTGCTCTCTTGGCCCCATGCACTTTATGTTACAGTGTGTGGTTATCCCCCAAGCTGTTCCTTATTTTCATCCGAGAAACCTGCTTAAAAGGACCTGACAGTAGAAATTCAGAGTCTGTAGGGTTCACCCTGGACACCTATGTTTTAAAAAATGTCTTTGGGTGACTAATGTGCGTCCAGACTTGGACATGTGGTAGGAGCTTGCAGTCATGGTTTGTTTGCATGAGTTATTCATTTAGACAGAGAGCTCCTCTAGGAAAGCAAAATTGTCTTTGGATCCCAGTTATCCTTGCTGAGTTGTTTAGCAGATAAGTTGCAGTAGTGGCTCTGTGGTTGAGTGTTTACTTATCATGCACGATGCCCTGGGTTCAGTCCCCAGCACTGCCCACACACACACACAAACACACACACACACAAGAAAAAAAAACTTTAGCAGGGCTGGAGATGTGGCTCAGTGGTACAGCACTAACCTAGCATGTTCAAAACAACTCTGGGTTCAATCCTTAGCACTACACACACACACACACACAAAGTACATTCCAAAAGAAAGGAGATGGTGCCTTTGATCCTCTTAGACTCTGGGCCTGATTTGTCATGGTGGGTTGTGTGTGCTCTAGTTGCAGGAGATCACATTTAAGAATTACTACACAGCCTTTTTGAGCATTCGTGTCCGTCAGCATACCTCAGCACACTCACCAGCCAAGTGGGTGACCTGCCTGCGTGACTACACTCTGATGCCTGACCCACACAGTGAAGAGGGAGCCCAGGAGTATGTATCGCTGTTCAAGCACCAGGTCAGCTGGGTCTCATCATGGCCAGAGCAGTCTACATGAGAATTTACCGATGTTTGGGGATTAGACCAGTATGCCAGAAGGGAAGAGAGGGGCAAGCTTTGCCTGGGCTTTGGTTTCCAGGCATATGCCTTGGAGCAACTACCATTTTTTCTTTTGAAAGACCTGGGGAAGCAACTTCCTTGCTCACTGCAGTTTGGGAGGTTCCTGAGAAGTGAACTAGGTCTTCGCTGGGTTCTTGTGTGTGTATATGTCAGATGCTGTGTGACATGGCCAGAGTACTGGAGCTGCGTCTGATTCTACGGCAGCCATCACCACTGTGGCTGTCATTCACGGTGGAGGAATTGCAGATCTATCAACAGGGACCGAAGGTAAGTGACTAGCCTACCGCTGTTGTTTGGTCTTTTGCTCCAAGAGGCTTCCAGGTATGGCTGGGAGAGTTGGGGCAGTGGAGTAGGGTGGCTGATGGGTTAAGATGGTAAGACTCAGAAGGAGTCCTTTCTGGAATGTGAATACTGGATGTTCATGATGAGAGGTGAGTTTCTATGTTTGTATTATATCCCCTGTCCTTTGGAGCTACCCACCATTTTCACAGTTGGAAACTTCAGAAGTTCCATACGCTGAGAATTGAACCCAGGATTGCTTTGCCACTGAGCTACATTCCTGTTTTTGTTTTTGTTTTTGTTTTTGTTTTCTTTCTTTCTTTCTTTCTTTTTTTTTTGAGACTGGGTCTCGCTAAGTTGCTGAGGCTGGCCTCAAACTTGCGATCCTCCTGCCTCAGCCTTCAGAGTTGCTGGGATTACAGGCATGTACCAAACCCAACCAGAGGACACTTTTCTGCGCTTATGTTCTTGGGACCTCCTTCTGTATAGCAGGAGAACTTAATAGACTGTTCCCTTGAACTTATGTGGACCTCTTGAACAGGATTTTCCCAGTGTCTGCTGCCCAGAGGCCTTTATCTCTGCTCTTTGCCTTACTCAGGGCAGTATGCCTTTGTTTTGCAGAGCCCTTCCATGACCTTCCCCAAATGGCTCTCCCACCCAGTGCCCTGTGAACAACCTATCCCCCTACTTGAGGTAAGCTCTCACCCTGGGTATGAACCACATGTGAATGACTTTGGGGTTCAGCACAGGCCCTTCTATAAGAAGCTAGGGCTGGACCAGAACCCTTAGTTCAATCTCTGCCATTTTCTTGAGAACTCTTTGGGATTTGGAGTATCTCTGGTGTGGGACTGGGCCCCAGCCTCATGTTTCACAAGTCATCTGAGATTGTTATTCACCTCAGCTAGAGGGCCCCATAGGCTAGTTGGTCCTCTTTAGAGCTCTAACGGTTCTTCTGGGGAGAGACTCATGGCTACTGACCCCTTCTTCTGGAGCAGGGTCTTCCAGACCCCAGCAGGGTATCTTCCGAAGTGCAGCAGATGTGGGCGCTGACAGAGATGATCCGGGCCAGTCATACCTCTACAAGGATTGGTCGTTTTGATGTGAGTGATTGTTTCCTTCTGCTTGGCTTGCATTTGCCCTGAGCAGTCAGACCTGATAGTCTTTTGTGTTGCAGGTGGATGGCTGTTATGACCTGAACTTGCTCTCCTACACTTGAGCAGCGGCTCCTAGCTGAGACATTGGCCTTTCAATGCCCACCCAGAGTTGGTTTGGGCGCCAGAGGCAGAAGCATGTTCCTGTGCATTCCAAGTGTTGGTTGCGTGCCCATTCTGTCTGGGCCACATTTACAGATTCAAGATTCTTAGGGCTTACTATGTTGCTTCAGCATGAGTTTCTGGCAGAGGTGTACTCTGTTTTCCACCTGGCTACAACACAATTTCTTCTCCTACACTAAAAATACCAAGAATTCCTGAGCATCCTCTGCCCTTCTGCCAACAGGCACACCCCTGTCTTCTGCCAGTTTCCCTACCCTGACTTCAGTGGGCTGGGATGAACCTGTTCCATCTAACTGGGAAGGCTATTGCTGCCTTGGCATTCACATATTGGGAAGCTTGAGGAAGAGGTGCCCCATTCATTCCTTCTTTCCTTTTGGTGTTACGCCTACAAAAGAAATTGCCTGTTTAAACTCAGCTGCTGCTGGCTAGGAGATCTGGGTAGCCTGAGTTCCTGGGTCCCTGAGGTGTCTCCTAGATGTGTGATCCACTGGGCCTGGACGGGTGCCACTGGCAATACAGGGGTCTGAAAATGGGAACTACAACCCATCTGCCATCTGACACAGCACAAAGCACATCCATGTATCTCTTCCCATTTCTTTGCAGTCATGCTCAGCATGATGAGGGATTGACCTTGGTGGGTGGGTGGGATGTAAGTGAGTCACTGGTGCCTTTTAAGAGGCTGAGGTACTCCATTATCCTCGATCAACTATTGAATGATGCAGGCTGTTCTTTCTTCATGTGAGAAAAGTCCTGCTTCCCTCCAGTTCTTCCTGGATTTACTCCTGAGGGGCTGTTAGGAAGGTATACTGCAAGTTGTCTCAGACATGGAAAACCTTACGGGTGGGGGATAACTCTTTTCTAGGGGAAGTTCAACCACCTTTTGGTCCCCATCCTGTTTTCTCACCCATTAGCCACCTTGCAGGTAGGTGGTGTCTACCTACAGGGTCGTTTCCTTAGTCCCACTCAGGTTTTTCTGAAAAGGTGTCCTATGTTCAGGAAACAGTATCCTCAGTGTGTTGTGTATTTGTGAGTAAAGAGGACCCTGGGGTGGCAGGGATCATACAATATTCATAGCTGTGTCCCCAGTACCCAGCACAGGGCAAGATCAATAAATACTCGTGGAATGCATGACTGTAGTGGGTGCCTTGTGTATGCCTGTGGGAGAGCTGGAGAACATACAGGAGGTCAGGCTACTGTGGTGCTCTGCCTGCCAGACTGACTCCACCCTCTTGTAACCTCTCCACTCCCCCATTTGACCTTATACTCCTGAGGTCCTGAATGTGTGATTTAAGGCTTTCAGCCCTTTGTAGAACTTTGACCCTTTGGAGGCAGGCCAGTTCTTTGGGTTGGGGGTAGTTCAGCTCCCAGCTCTGGGTCAGGGCAGACCAATCTACTCTGATTAGCCAGAAAGAAGAGCCCGAGGCTGTTGGGAGTGGCTGCACTCTCTGCTCTAAATCCCAGCCTGCCCTCAGAGCTTCCCGCCTCCTCTTCTGATCCCCTGTGGTGTAGAAAGACCTGTCCAAGCAGGGGCTTGGACTACATCTCCCAGCGTCCCTGGCAGAGTGGTGGCCTCTGTACGCCATCTGCACCAGTTGTGAGCGATGATGCAGCGGGCAATGAGCGTGGTGGCCTCTTTGGGCTTTCGCCTGCAGGCGCTTCCCTCGGCCCCAGGTCGCCATCTCAGTTGCGCACAGGTGGGATAAAGGGTGGTGGAGGTTTGCTCCCGATCTTGGAGGGTGGGGGAAGGAGGCAGGCAGGAACTAGGACCCTGATGGCACTAAGCCTGGCTGCCCACAGGATGTGCTCCGCAGGACTCCTCTCTATGATTTCCACCTGGCCCATGGCGGGAAAATGGTAGCGTTTGCAGGTTGGAGTCTGCCTCTGCAGTACCAGGAAAGTCACATTGAATCGCACCTGCATACACGCCAGCACTGCTCGCTCTTCGATGTCTCCCACATGCTGCAGGTGAGCCAGGAGAGTGTCTGCAACTGGATCAGGCCTTCCTCGTCCATAGTACTGCACTGATATTTTTGCTGGGTGCTGGATTCTGAAGATGGCCTTCCCTTGGCAACCAAGGAACTCAATGGGCTGATTAACTCAGGGTTTTCTTGATCATCTTTTCTGCCTGTGTTCTACTAAGTGTATGACTTAATGCCCTAGGTTTTCCAGAGCTGATACTATCCTTTGTGCTGGGTATTGGTTTGGAAAACGGGGTATTTCAGTAAGGTGCTACATCCTCTTAAGTTGCTAAAACTCTCCCAGTCACATCCTAGGCTGGGACATAGGGGCTGAGTGGGTGGGATGGGGTCTCTGCTACCTGCAGAACCAAAGGACCCACTAGTTTCTTCTGGGGTCACTACTATGGAATTTGATAGGGCCAGTTCCTCCCTGATTAGTTGCTTATTTTTGATGATACTGGGAATCAAACCAAAGGGTGCTCTTTTACTATGTTACACCCTCACCTCCTTTTCTTATTTCGAGACAGGATCTTGCTAAGTTGTCCAGGTTGGCCTTGGACATGCCACAGCCTCTGCAGTAGCTAGGGTCTAGTCACCTTTTAGTTGCAGTTATTGCAGTGGCCTGAGACTTTTAATCTCTTTCCCAGAGCAAAATATTTGGTTGTGACCGGGTGAAGCTAATGGAGAGTTTAGTGGTTGGAGACATTGCAGAGCTAAGGCCAAACCAGGTGAGCCCTTTTATTTTTGCTCAATAGGTGTTCTTAGTCATGAGTCAGCAAGCCTTTCTGCCTCACACTTGGGGACACAGTTTAGTCAATTCCTCAGGGCTTGCTGTCTTGGGGCGTGTAGTCCTTGGGTCATATCCAGCTGTGGGGAGGAAATGTCTCAGTATCATCACATCAGACTGAGAGGCCAGAAACCAAAGTTTACGTGCAGTCTCTGACCTTTCATGCTTCCTATCCCCTTGCTATTCAAAGTCTGGTCTGTAAGCCAGCAGCTTCACTGCCTCCTAGGATCTTGTTAGGAATACACTCTCAAACACTTCTAGACTTCTGAAAGAGAACTGTATTTTAACAAGATCCCCAGGTGATTCATGATATCTCACAACCTTAGACTCTTCATCCATCCAGTGGGAAGACTAAGGCCAGCCTTGCAATATTTTGGTGGTTCATCTGGGATGAAGATGGACTTTGAGGGTTATTCATGGGCTGAGTTGTCTGGGTGGGATGAAGCAGTAGGTATTCAACATCACAGATTAAGTGAGAGATGAAACTCAATACCAAATATGGAAGGGTGTAGGAGTCCCAGTAGTTCTGGGCCCATTCCTTAAGATGGGGAGTTGAAAAATTGGTGCATGAGAATCAAAGACTCTGGATTCAAGTCCATCCTTTCCCTTTGCAACTTGTACACCCTGAACCCTGAGCACTAGGGTTCGTGAGTTTATGGTGTCGGCTTACCCTTGGCTTTGATATTCTGGACCTGGAAGCAAAGATGCTCCACTTTGATGCTAGGGGACACTGTCACTGTTTACCAACGAGGCTGGAGGCATCTTGGATGACTTAATTGTGACCAATACATCCGAAGGGCACCTGTATGTGGTGTCTAATGCTGGCTGCTGGGACAAGGATTTGGCACTCATGCAGGTATAGTTCTTCTGTATTCTATGCACTTTGTTTTCCTTTTTCACGAAGCAGTGTCCTTAGGGGGCTCAGAAAATGGTTCTGAGTGATGAATAGCTGAGACTCAAGAGCATGCCCTCCCTGGAGCTTGCCAGGATTTGGTGGTGGGTTCTAGGGAACATGGGGAGGTAAAAGTGTAAGGGTAGGAGAGGTGATAGACCTGAGTACAGATCATCCTTACCATTTAATAGCTGCATGACCTTGTAAGTTGGGAACTAGCCTACTATCTCATTGCTCAGCTCTGTAGTAGCTAGCCCATGGGAGGTGCACATTAATGGTCCCAGACACTGGTTTGGTGTTTGTCTTTCCTCTTAGGACAAGGTCAGGGAGCTTCAGAACAGAGGCAGTGATGTGGGCCTGGAGGTTGTGGATAATGCTCTGCTAGCCCTGCAAGGTGAGTGGTCTGTGCTATGGATGGAGCCAACCTTTGCCTTTCTGGCTTCATCTACTGCTTAGCACAGAGGCCATCCCAAAATGAAGGTATGGATGGTGTGATATTTGTGTGCCATAATTCTAAGTTAGGTATCTTCCCTTCCCCCTACCTATTATTGGACTAGGGGCAAAGGCATCTTCTCCCAGAGGAGGTCTTGTTCAGGACCTGTTCTGGTCCCTGAGTAAGGGCTGTAGTCCAGCTTTGAGTAGTGCTGGGAACAGAACACTTGGTCATTAGATTCTTGGGTCCAGGCCCCACTGCGGCTCAGGTACTGCAGGCTGGTGTGGCAGATGACCTGAGGAAACTACCCTTCATGACCAGTGCTGTGATGGAGGTGTTTGGTGTATCTGGCTGTCGTGTGACCCGTTGTGGCTACACAGGAGAGGACGGCATGGAGGTATGTCAAAAAGTGAGTGGACTCAGTACAGGGCACAAGATTGTGGGGGCAATTGACTACCTGCTCTCTGGTGTCTCATGCAGATCTCAGTGCCAGTCTCTGGGGCAGTCCACCTGGCAATGGCTCTGCTGGAAAACCCAGAGGTGAAGCTGGCAGGGCTGGCTGCCCGGGACAGCCTGCGTGTGGAGGCAGGCCTCTGCCTGTATGGAAATGACATTGATGAACATACCACACCTGTTGAGGGCAGCCTTGGTTGGACATTGGGTGAGCTGGGCTAGCACTGAAAAGGTTTTGTAGATTGGAGTGACTTTTTTTTTTTTTTTTTTTTTTTTAAGAGAGAAGGACAGTAAGAGAGAGAGACAGAGAGAATCAATTTTTATTGAGTTTTTCACATGGCTTTTGTTGCTCTGACACTTAGTTGTGTATGTGGGTGCTGGGGTTTGAATCCATGTACTTGTGCGTGCCAGGCAAGCTCCGTAACCGCCGAGCCACTGCTCCAGCCCCTGGAGTGACTTTTAATGACCTTAACTGCTCCTAAGGTTGTACAGGTGGGATTAAGTGACTCAGCCTCATTGAAGGTGCCGCTGAGGCTTTGGCCATTACAAACTAAAGACCCTCAGCATGGCTTCCTGTGGGTAGGAAAGTGGTTAGTTAACTAATGGCAGGGAAGGGGAGGAATAGAACCTGGGAGAGCCCACATGATGCTTGCATTTAGGACCTCCTGTGGCCAGGTTTTGTGGGCTGTGACTTAGGTCTGATGTGTCATGTTCCAGGGAAGCGCCGCCGAGCTGCTATGGACTTCCCAGGAGCTAAGGTCATTGTTCCCCAGCTGAAGGGCAAGGTGCAGCGGAGGCGTGTGGGGTTAATATGTGAGGGGGCCCCGATGCGGGCACACAATCCTATCCTGAATACAGAAGGCACCGTGATTGGTAAGTGGTCCAGGGAACTGGGGTGTTCTTGTACCTTCCCCAAAAGTGTGGGGGTATTGTGCTGGCGGGGTAATGTTGACAAATGGCTTATGCTTGGACAGGTACTGTGACTAGTGGCTGCCCTTCACCCTGCCTGAAGAAGAATGTGGCAATGGGTTATGTGTTCTGCAAGTACAGTCAGCCAGGAACACAGCTGCTGGTGGAGGTGCGGCGGAAGCAGCAGATGGCTGTGGTCAGCAAAATGCCCTTTGTGCCTACAAAGTACTACACTCTTAAGTGAGAATGGCCCCAGGCTCAGCTTTCCCTTCTAGGAGTCTATGCCTAGAGGGCATTCTACAGGGGCTGGCCAGGATGAGGCAGAATTTACCAGGAATGGGCAGCTAAGTAGAATTTGGCTGTAGTCTGGTTGAGGGGGCCACTGAATCTACCACCCAACCCCAACACATGCCACTGACTTTGGGATCCCTTTTCTGAGTGATAGACCAGCTCACCCAAAGTCCTGTTTCAGTCCATGACCCCATTGACCGCCCTACCAGGTGCTGGCTTGTACAGCACACACACCTTTGTGGGAAGAACACCTGCCCAACCTACCTCACCAGTTTCTCACATTTCAGAGGGTTATTACTATAGGCTTTGCTTTCCATGAATGCTGCCTCTCCCTGGGCAGGAATGATTCCTGAGTCACAAAACATTAGCTCAGTTATTCCTGTGTATAAACCTGGGGATGGCTGAACAGACATGGACTCACTCTTCTACATTCCTCAGTTGGCTTGGCCTGCTGCCCAGTGGCAAACCATGACATACTCATTACCTGAGTGAACCTTCACTCCAGGGCCTGTAACTACACTTTACTAACTCCTGAAAAAATTAAATGACCTACTTCCCTTCTTACTTGCTGTGGTCTTTTGCTTCATTGTTCTTTATCTACAGGGTTCCTGGGGTGTCAACCCAGTGCCTGCCTTCCTGGTCTCCAAGATGGGCTTGGAGTAGGTTCCCTTGAGAACACTAATGGAGGGTGGGGGCTCAGTGGCAGAGCGCTTGCCTAGCGTGTGTGAGGGATTGAGTTTGATCCTTAGCACCACATAAAAATAAATAAAGGGGGGCTGGAGCGGTGGCTCAGCGGTTACGGCCCTTGCCTGGCAAGTGCAAGGACCCTAGTTCAAACCCCAGCACCACGTACACAACCAAGTGTCTGAGGAATGAAAGTCACGTGAAAAACTAAATAAAGATTGCTTCTCTCTTTCCCTCTCTCTCTGTCCCCTCTTTAAAAAAAAAAAATAAAGGTATTTTGTTCATCTACAACTTAAGAAGAAGAAGAAAAAAAAAGGAAATATTGGGAATACTATACTTGTTGGATACCACCATTGCTCCAGGGAGGTGGCATTACCTCTTCATCTCTGCAAATTATTGCATTCTGGGACCTGAGGTACAATAACAGTCTTCAGCATTTTCCTTCACTAGTGGGCCCAGTGCATGCACACTTGCCTTGTTTGAATAACTACACAACTGATGTGCATCTTTGTTTAATAAGCCACATCTTCAGTTGGGCTTAGGGTGAAATATAAGACCTTGATAGTGTGTGGTGGTGTCAGTGGGACTGGGGATGTGAAGAGAGCATCATCCTGAAAACCAGATGACAGCTCTGGAGTGGGTACATGTGCATGACTGCAGTGCAGTCTCACTTCCAGTGTACCTCTGCCACAAAGTCTTCCTAAGTAAAGGCTGCCAGATGGATATATGACATCTAACAGAAGAAGCAGGTAGTGCGACACTGAGGTAGTTGGTGTCAGGCATAAGTACAACCATTAGGAAAGAAGCCAGGGTCACAATGCTTTCAGGAAACAGTGTTTGTATAGGGCCATTTGCCACCTACCCTGTAGAACTTCCTCTGGCCCATTGTGAAAAGGCCAGGATTGCCTGGTCTATGGCTCTTTTCTGTTGAGGATTTCGAAAGGCTGAGATGGTGCTAGTGGCTGTTAGGATGAGGCCCCTGACTATTCCAGCTCAAGATGGACTATCATGAAGTTGCAGGGCATGAGAAAGTCACTGCACTATAAAAGTACTTCCCTACGAGACAGGTGTTTATAGACCCGAGATCCCATGGGAATTTAAGCAGGGTGAATGAGAGGCCAACCCAGGGGTTCAGCTAGTGTACTCTGTCTCTTTCAGGCACCCAGCTTTCTCCCAAGAAAGGCAGAAAATGAGGACAGATGAGAACAATTTTCTTTGCCTGGCTCATACCTGGAGAGTTCTGGTTAATCCAGGAAGGTGGGTGTTTTGGTGCCCAAGTCTGGTTGATGCCAGCAGGGGATACCTTGCCTTATACTTAAATGGTCAGCTAACTAGCCATAGAATAGAAGGCCTGGTCCAGGCCAGGATTACCTGGTACCTTGCCAACAAAGCAAAAACCAAAGAAATTCAGGAAATTGAGAATGCTCAGGAAAGAACAAATTTTCTTTACAAATCCCAGAACTGGTCAACCTTAGGCTTCCTCTCAGAATGGTCAAATCCCAGTGGAATAGAGAGAGGGACTATTGGCCTTCCCAACCCAAAGTTTTTTCCTGAGCTCCAACCCCTGAGAGAGAAACATGTCTTCTCTCCTTAAGGCACCCAGATCAGGGTAGAGGCAAACTCTTTACTAGCCCAGTACCTGGGGCTGTTGGAAGCAAGTCTGAATGCAATGGAGGCCCAGTCCTACAAGCACTGGGGTACTCCCTGCCCCCAACCCCAACTCCCCTGCAGTTGTCCCTGGGGTCTGGGCAGCAGCAGGACCCATTGCAAGAGCCAGCAGACCTACTGATGCCTCTGGAGACACTTCTGATGCTTTCTCTTATTCTCTGTGGGTTTTGAGAGGCTCATTTGCTGTCATTTCCCTGAAAGAAATGGAGAGAGAGGAGAGGTTATTTCATGGGTAGCAGAATGGTCCCTGAGATTGGCTCTTCCGAGTCCCTTTACTGAGCTGGGTTCAGTAAACCTATACCATAATCCAAACCTTTTGGCTGATCTTTCACAGCCCACCCTGATCCCATTGTTTCCCCCTTAAGACCTGTTTTTCTTGGCTCCCCACTTTATGGAGCTCCCATCCTTCCTTAGTTGCCCCAAAGTGGAAGCTGGGCAGTGGCAGCCTTCCTAAATTATCTCTTGCCTTCACGCTTGGAACCGTTTATCAATTTGTCATTAAGCAGGCAGTTATAAAGGCAAATCAGATCAGGCCACAGCCTTCCTGAGTCAGTCCTTCAGTGACTTCCTGGGCCCTCTAAGCCTTCCAGTCCAAACTCCTCCCCGACTGTCTTATCTGTTCTCCTATATCATCCTTGTCCTTGCCTGTAGGACATTCTCCACACCTAGTACACTAAACCTCCCCTAGCCTTTGATCTCAGCTTAAGTGTTCTGGGAGAAGACTTCTTCCCTGAGCACTTGTGCTCCTGGACAGCTGCTCTCCTCTTATCAATCTCTTGTTCCCCTCTGTGAGCAAGGTCCAGGTTGTCCTTGTTCTCTGGGTGTAGTGTGGAAGGATCTCAAAGATTAGGAGACCGAATACTCTAATCAGTTAGCTCTTGTTTTGCAGATGAGGGGGGCTAACTCCAAAGAGATCAGTGTGCTAATAGAGGTTGGGGTAGAACAGAGGCTCTGCTTTTTCCAACTGAGGGACTTCCCAAGTAAAGGGCTTGTTCCCATACCTTCCACTTCATCTCTGAAAATTGTGACAATACTACTACCACCCACCCCACAGGTTGTTGAACAGCATGCTGATGATGATCCTCCAGACACTGGTGTCAAGACAACTTGAGGCTTAACCTCTACATACAGACTTGGGAATAGTGCTGCAAAGGACGCTAAGCTTGTGGATTCACCCCGAGAATCCCCCTTTTTGTCAATAACACAGGAGTGACCTCTATCTGCCAAGTATGGGATTAGGATAGGGACAGATTTACTCACCACGAAGGGAAATGCGTAGAGCCATCAGGTGTGGATCCATTCTGGCCACCCAGACCTGGAGAAATACATCCAGAGCTGCAGCAGGTTGGGGATGGGGATCTGAACAGGCATCAGTTCAGGTCGCGTTAGGGAACAATTATTTTTGGTGGAGAATGTGGTGGGGGGTTCTAAGGGACTAGTGGTATTGTCTAGTGAGGGTTCTGAGGAACAGTTACCATGTGAAGAGTGGGCCAGTGGGAGTTCTGGCATAAAATGTTATGATGGCATAAGTCAATGTACAACGTTAAGTTCTTATGAGCCTCTTGGAGGACCAGTGGTAGTCTAGGGGGATTCTGAGGAACCAAATGGTAACAGCCTGGTGGTGGTGGGTCGTCCAGCCCATGGAGGTTCATAGGGAGCCTCACCTGGGCGGTGATATAACCCGGTCACTGTGTTCCCGTAGAAACCCCAGGCCAGCTGTATGCCCAAGAGACTTAACACCAACCACAGCAGCAGCAGCTTGAAGAGGGTCACGCGCATATCCTGCGCCTCCCACTCCCGCAGGAAGTCACTGCCCAGGGCGCCCAGCGCGCTCACCACCGTGGCAGGCAAAGCATGCAAAGATTGCCCAGACCAAGGTTCCGCCATGACTGGCCCGTGCCCCACCCGGGGTACTGTCACCGTAGTCCCCACCACGCAGGCGTATGATCTTCCGGGGTCAGGTCCACCAGTGCGCACGCGTAATGCAAAGCGAAGGGCGCCTACCTCGCTAGCGCGAAGAGTTGGCAGTTTGGGGAGGAGTATTAAAACCGCGCAAGCGCACCCTGCCCCACCCAGCTTGCTTAAAGGATGAGTGACTCCGAAAGTATAAAATAGCAACCGGGTCTTTTATAGCCCCAGAATTCCCGTGATGCCCCACGCGGCTGGAATGATTGGTTAGGCATCTTGCTTTTAGGGCGTGGACGCGCTACTGAGCAATCGTGGCTGAGCTGTGAGTGCGCGCTCGTACGCGGGATCGCGACAGGCTAGGGCTCGAGCCCGCGGGGCGCCCGGGGGCGCGCACGTCGCTCCCCGCCCTCCCGCCACCGCCCGCCCTCGCTTGCTCGCGCTCCCCGCCCGCCGCCCTCGGTCGGTTCTCTCGTTAGTCCGCCGTCGCCTGTGGAACTACCCGACTTCGTCTCCGAGCTTGCGACTCACGGACAGGCGTTCTCGGCTCAGAGAGGCCGGACTCGGAGTCATCGTCTAAGGTGAGCCGGAGGGTTCTCTCCAAGCGCCACGGTTCCCGGGGCCCGCCCGGCCGGCACTTTTCCGGCCACCCGTCCAACGCCCAGCCGCGGCCGCGCCCCACCTGCTGCTTCTTGCTGGCGGATCCAGGCCCTGGCCACTGACCCTGACTCCCTGCCGGACCCTTCGCCCCCAGGCAATGGCCCCGCCCGCGCAGTCCCCGGAAGCGCGCCCCGCCGCCTCCAATGCCCCTTCCCCCCGCCTGGCCCGGCCTGGTGGAGCCCTAGCCGCCCGCCCTTCTTCCCCGGCGCTTCCTCTCTCACGGCCGCGAGGGGCTGGGCGGGGGCTCCTAGCGGTTTGGGGACCGCACCGTGTGTGTAGCCAGCCGCCGCGAAGCGCGCGTGGTATCAGAGTTGAAATGCGAAAGAAACTCTTTACAACTCCATTTTGCCTATTACATTTTAATGTGGAACATGAACCACGGGTTTATACAGGTGAAGATAGTTATGCTTTGGGTAGATTTTCATTTTGTATTTTTGGAGAGTGTATAAGTAAAAGGTGTTGAAATTTTAGAGTTTAGGACTGTCTTATTGGATGGAAAAGGTACTTTTCAGTTAAAAATTTTTAATGATTCAAGCAATGTTGTATTAAAATTGTTGCAGCTATATACAATCTTAAGCTACTATCTTAATTAGGAATTATTTAAACATCTCTCCGTACTTATTGGTTCGTTACAGGTCGTCTTCATGAAATTGCATTATTTATACCCAAATCGATTTGGTTTAAAAAACCATGATTAGTGGTTAATAGAATTGGTACCTTTTTTTTCTTCAAAGTTGGTCCCACATGTTTTTTATTAATAGTCCTTATTTAAAAATTTTTATCTCTGTTGGTGATTTGCGTGGTTCTTTTTGTCTTTAGTCTATTGAAAAAAGCGTTTCTTGGAGGTGTGTAATCAGATTATTTTCTTGTTTGCCAAATCCGAAGGGAAAAAAATATAAAAGAAACCTCATCGAGTTCTGTGGGAAACAGCAACAGGGGAAACCCAAGCTGGGCATCCATGATTTGGCATTAGCCCTGGATAACTAAGTATAAATACATTGGTTCTTTTTTTTTTTTTTTTTTTTTTTTTTAAAGAGAGAGGGACAGTGAGAGAGACAGAGAAAGAGAAAAACATCTTTATTTAGTTTTTCACATGGCCTTAGTTGCTCCAACACTTAGTTGTGTACTTGTGTACGTGGTGCTGGGGTTTGAACCCAGGTCCTCGTGCTTGCCGGGCAAGCACCGAAACCGCTGAGCCACTGCTCCAGCCCCTATACGTTGGTTCTTGATTGTTTGTTAATGTTTCCCCCTCAATTGTATCTCGATATACATCTAATAAAAAAAGAAATCTTATATTTTAAAATAGTGTTATATGGGGGGAATTTTTCAAATACTTAATGTCCCACAAGTGTAGTGTGTATCTTATAGGTAGATCATTGTCCTCTTCAACATGGTGAAGACGCTCTTTAACACTTTTCGCAAGTAACGTTGGACTGAAAATATAAGACTAGTTTGTAATTGTAAAGGATAACTTATAGAATGATCTCTTTTTGCAGAGCAACTTGGATTTGAACCCAGGGGCACTTTACCATTGGGCTACATCGCCAGTCTGTTTTATTTATTTGATTTTTGGTGCAGGGGATTGAACCCAGGGCTTCTGGCACTAGTACTCTTATCAACTGAGCTGTATCCCTGGGTACCTCCCCTCTTATTTTGAGACATGGTGTTGCTAAATTGTGGAGGCTGGCCTCAAACTTGGAATCTTCCTGCCTTAACCTGGAGTAGCAGGGATTATAGGCAGGTGCCACTATGCCCAGTCAGAGGATCTTTTTGGTAAGTTATTTTGAGTTTCTGTCTACTTATGTAGAGTAGTGATGGCTCTTGTTGACGTAAAATAGATTAGATGGAACTTTCTGATTTTTAAGCTGGTGAATTGAATCTCTGACCTAGAGTTGAATGCTGAGCCAGTGCTCAGTAACTGTGCCACAGCCTCAGTCCAGAAACTTGGCTTTGAAATAAAGTTTAGTGCTTGACATACAGCTTCTACTCATGTATCTGTACTGAAGGGAAGAGAACAGGAATATAGCTATCAGCCAATTTCATAGACCTGGGATTTTAGATCCAAAAGGAATCTTCCACATTTGTAAACCAAGGTGTGGAAACTGAGGCCCAGAAACTTGAGTACATTTCTCAAGATGATATGTCTAGTCAGGTATTCTCCGTGTACTCCCAAATAACTAACCCAGAGTTGGCTGAAATACAGGGATTCCAGTTTTCTCTGTAGTTTTTTTTTTCCTTTTATACCTTACAGATTGTGCATAGTTGGGGAGAATCTGATAAATTCATTTGCCAGACAAATTTCATTTCTTTAGCTTTCCCAGCACACTTCTTTCTATAATTGGAATGTCCTGCTGCAGTCAGTTGAGAGAGATAGTTAAATGTACACCATCCCTTGCTGACCTAATCCTGGCTTTAGGTGTTTGAATCTTCATGAGGGACCAGCCAGAGAGAGGGCTCAAGGCTTCCTGCTCCAAAGTCCACGTTTTTAGATTCAGCTAGAGTGTTTTCATATCAACTGTGGAAGCTTTTGATTTGCTTTAGGGTGGAATGTGTGAGATACTGTATGTATCAATAGTCGCCTGTTCACAAGTGTATGGTAATGGTATTGGAGTGCTCTTCTGACCCCTTACTGGGGATCAAACCCAGAGCCATCACGTGTACATTCTAGGCAGGTACTCTGCCACCTAACTATGTCCTCAGCCCCTCTGTTGCTTTATTTTGAGGCAGGGTGATCCTCTTGTCTCAGCCTCCTAAGTAGCCAGGATTACAGGCGTGCCTCACTGTGTCTGGCTTGTTGGAATATTTTCATTGTCTTAATACTTTTTTTTGTTTGGCATTAACCCACTTAAAAGTTTATCCTGGGGCCTGGAGCGGTGGCTCGGTGGTTATGGCACTTGCCCGGCATGTATGAGTGCATGAGTTCAACCCCAGCACCATGGATGCAACGAAGTGTCTGAGGAATGAAAGTCACATGAAAAACTAAATAAAAATTGCTCTCTCTCTCTGTCCCCTCTTTCTAAAAATTAAAAAAAAAAAAGTTTCCTGATCATGTGGAGGGGTATACAATTATTGGGAGAGTAAAAAACAGGTAGACCTTTTGGCTTTTCTTTTTTCTTTCTTTCTTTTTTTTTTCTTTTTAGAGAGGGACAGAGAGAGAGAGAAGAAAAGAATCAATTTTATTTAGTTTTTCGTGTGGCCTTCATTGCTCTGATACTTTGTTGTGTACATGATACTGGGGTTCAAATCTACATCCTTACACTTGCCAGGCAATCACTGTAACCACTGAGCCACCGCTTCAGCCCCTACCTTGGATCTTCTTAATTGTCCTAGGGAGCCTACATTTTGTTAACTGTGAGAAGACTGATATTAGTTCTTTTAGAAGTTGAAATATCAGAGCTGAAGTGGTAACTCAGTGGTAGAGTGCTTACCTGGCATATGTGAGGACCCTGCTTCAAACCTCAGCACCATACACACTAAGTGTTGTTGGAAAAATAAAAACCAGATGAAAAAATACAAAAAAAAAAATGATTCTTTCTCTTGCTCTCACTCTCTTAAAAAAAAATTGAAATATCAGTCTTTTTTTAAATTTAATTTTATTTTTTGTCTGTTTTGTTTTTCCTCCACTCAGTTGTGTATGTGGTGCTGGGGATCAAACCCTGGTCCTCACGCATGCCAACCACTGAGCCACCCTCCAGCCCTGATATTTCAGCTTCTAAAAGAACTAATTTGGATTTGATGGACTTCTGTAGAAAGCACTTTGAGTTTAATTGCCTTTTGGCTACTAGTGATAAGGATGAATGGTACATAATCACTGGATTTAAAAATTACCCCTTTATTTGTAGGGTTTTTCTTTTCTTCCCTTCCTTCCCATACTGGGGATGAGGTATTTTACCACTGAGCTACATCCTCAGTCCTGTTTGTTACTTTTTATTTTATTTTGAGACAAGATCTCCCTGTGTTGCAGACCTGAATAGCTGAGATTGTAGGTGCACCATTCCTGGCTCTTAGGGACTTTTTTTTTTTTTTTTTTTAAAGAGAGAAACAGAGAAAGAATCAATTTTATTTAGTTTAGCTGTTTTTCATGTTGCTTTAGTGGCCCTACTTTGTTGTGTATGTGGCAAGCACTGTAACTGCTGAGCTACCTCTCCAGTCCCTCATAGGGACCTTTTTTTCTTTTTGAAAGAAAGAGGGACAGAGAGAGAGAGAGAGAAACAATTTTTATTTAGTTTTTCATGTGGCTTTCATTGCTCTTAGACTTCATCGTGTATGTGGTGTTGGGGTTTGAACTCGCGTACTGGCACAACTGGGCAAGCGCTGTAACCACCAAGCCACCACTCCAGCCCCTTATAGGGACCTTTTATTTTATTTATTTTTTAAAATTTTTTTTAAAGAGAGAAGGACAGTGAGAGAGGGAGAGAGAGAATCTCAATTTTTATTGAGTTTTTCACATGGCTTTCATTGCTCTGACACTTAGTTGTGTACATGGGGTTTGAATCCGTGTACTTGCGCATGCTGGGCAAGCGCTATAACCACCAAGCTACTGCTCCAGCCCCTTTATTTTTATTTTTTAAAGAGAGAAGGACAGTGAGAGAGACAGAGAGAAATGACTTTATTTAGCTTTCTACTTGGCCTTCTTTGCTCCAACACTTAGTTATGTACATGGTGCTGGGGTTTGAACCCGGGTCCTCGTGCTTGCCAGGCAAGTGCTGAAACCACTGAGCCACTGCTCCAGCCCTATAGGGACCTTTTAAAACTACAAATAAACTGGGAACATGCCCTATTAATTTTAAATACAGCTATTTGGAAGGCAGAGACAGGAGGATTGTACATTCAGTGCAAGAGGGCAATTTATCAAGACCTTCTCAAACAATAAAAAGGGCTGGAGATGTAAGCTCAGTGGTAGAGCGTTTTTGGTTCATACTTCAGAGGGAAAATAAAAAAGGTCCCTAACTGTTTTGTTCTCTCATCATTATGTGCCTGTTCAGCGGAATTCAGTTTGCTACTTGTACCTACCTACATATTAACATAACTATATATATATATTTTTTGTGTGTGCTGTGAATTGAATCCAGGACCTTAATGCATACTAGGCAAGTGCTCTATAACTTAGTTATGCCACATGCCACTATAACTATATTTAGCTTTTTGTGGTGCTGGGAACTGAGCCCAGGGCTTCATGTATGTTAAGCTACATCCTCCAGCCCTATAACTATATTTTAAACTAATAAGTTTAAACTAACAAGTTTAAAATATACTCTGCACTTTGGGCATAAGCTTTCGGTTAAGTATTTGTGACATTAACAAATCAAATTTCCAAAACAATTTGAAATTAATTACGGTAAAATCCCTAATTCAGATGTTCCTATTTCAGGTGACTCATTTTTAATCTGTGGTGCTGTAGTGTTAATGTGAAGGCTTTGTATCTCGTAATTATGGTAGTCATGTGACTGAAAAATCAGGCAGTAAAGCTTTTCATTCTGGGTGTTGATTTCAGTTTATTGATGCTTGCTCTAAATGATTCTGAATGCATTTTTATAGCAAATAATCAAGTGAGAGTGTTAAATTGCAACTAGCAGGCAGTTTATAACAAACTGATCTTGAGTTTTTTTAAAATGAGGATGGGTAGAGTAAATATATATAGAAATAGAAATATATATAAATAGAAAAAAAATGAAGTAAGTGTGGAGTGGAGTTGAAAGGAAAAATGGGAGTAAAATTAGTTTAGAGAGGTGAGCAAGGAACAGATCTTGTAGTGCTTTTAGGCCACAGAAAGTTCTTTGGGTTTGTTCTAAGATAAGATATTATTAGATGTTTTTTAGCCGAGGAATAGTATGATTTGATATTTTTTAAAAAACCAAGAAACCTCCGTGCACAGTGGCACAAATATGTAATCCCAGTGACTCTGGAGGCTGAGGCAGGAGGAGTCCAAGTTCAAGACCTGCCTGAGCAGCTTGGCAAGGCTCTAAGCAACTTCGGAGACCCTGTCTCAAAAAATAAAAAGGGTTGAGGATGTTGCTTAGTGGTTAAGCACCCCTGGGTTCAATCGACTCTGTACCAATACATACATACACACACACACACACACATGCACGCACATACATACATACATACACCAAGAAATTAGAATCACTCTGAGTAGTGATTCTACTCAAATTCAAATAATTTTGAATCCATTCTGACTTTTTTTTTTGTGGTGCCGGATATTAAACCCAGGGCCTGATGCATGCTACCCCAGCTTTTTACCATTGAGCTACATTTCCACATTTGTTTTTGTTGTTTGTTTGAGATGGGGTCTCATTTTGTTGTCAAGGCTGATCCAGGGTTGTGATCAAGTGATCCTCCCACATTAGCCACCTGGATAACTACTGCTACAATAACATCATACCTAACTCTGTCATAATTTGATTGTTTTTCCTTTTTTTTTTTGGTACCTGGGATTGAACCCAGGGATGCTTAACCACTGAGCCACATCCCCAGCCCTGCTTCCAATTTTTTTTTTATGCTAGTGTTCTAACCTGGGTCCTTGCACCTGCCAGGTAAGTGCTTGAACTGCTGAGCCATCGCTCCAGCCTTTTTTTAAACTTTTTGTTTGGAGATAGAAGTTTGCTAAGTTGCTTAGGGCCTCATGAAGTTGCTGAGACTGGTCTCAAACTCGCAGTTCCCCTGCCTCAGCCTTCCAAGTTGCTGGGATTACAGGTGTGTGCAACCACATCCAGCTCCATTGTGACTTTAAACAGGAATTTTTTTTTTTTTAAGAGAAAGAGTGACAGAGAAGAATCAATTTTATTTAGTTTTTCATGTGACTTTCGTTGCTCTGACACTTTGTTATGTACCTGATTCTGAGATATGAACCCACGTCCTCATGCCTGCCAGGCAAGCACCGTAACCGCCGAGCCACCACTCCAGGCCCAACAGTAAATTAATACTGATCATTTCTGACAGAAATATCAAAAGGAACCTGCACATCTGTAATCCTTAGCCGCTCTGGAGATTGAGGCATGAGGGTCTCAAGTTTGAGGCTAGCCTGGGCAACAAAGGGAGGCTTTGGTCCCTAAATTATGAAGGGCTGGGGATGTAGCTCAGTGGTAAAGTGTTTGGGTTCAATGCCCAATACTAAATAAATGTGCATGTGTATGTATGTATATATGTTAGATTTCCTAATATTATTAACTTTCTTGATTTAATGATTTCAGCCTATTTTTTGGTGACTGTTGATTAACTGACATTAGTCTTTTATCCTGTATTTTCTCTGTGAAAGCCTGTATTAAAAAGGAAATTGCCAGGCTGGAGCAGTGGCTTAGTGGTTGGAGTGCTTACCTGGCATGCACGAGGGCCCAGGCTCAAACCCCAGCACCACATACGCAACTAAGTGTTGGAGAAAGAAAGGCCAGATGAATAAATAAGTAAAGTTGGGTTTTTTTTTTTAATCCCTCTCAAAAAAAAAAAAAAAAAAAAGGAAATGTAAGTGGGCACAGTGGCATATGGTAAAATATGAGGCAGGAGAATTCAAGTTTAAGGCCAGCCTGTGCAGTTTAGCAAGGCACTATCTCATAATAAAATAAATGAGCTTGGGATGTTGGCTTCAATCTCTAGTACCAAGAGAAGAAATTTTCACTGTAATCTAGATGGAGGTGATACAGATGATCACTGCAAAATTCTGCTAACTTTGCTGTGTGTCAGCCCTGATTTGGGTGGGTGGGTGGGGTTGCAGGGTTCCCTAAGGGTACTTTACCAGTAACATCCCTAGCCCTTTTTATTTTTTCATTTTGAGATAGGGTCTCTCTAAGTTCCTGAGGGCTTCACTAAGTTGCTGGGGCTGGACTCAAACTTGTGATCTTCCTGTCTCAGCCTCCCACGTTGCTCGTATTATAGGCAAGTACCATCGTGCCCAGCCCCACCGAGCTTTTTTTATTTTGAGACAGATTCTTGCTCAGTTGCCCAGGCTGGCCTCTAGTTTGTGATCCTCCTTCCTTAGCCTCCTGAGTGGCTAGGATTACAGTTGTGTATCACCACACCCAGTTGAAAAAAAAATTTGTAATAAAATGTTGGGGAAAATTGTATAAAATTCATCTTCTTTTTAAAAAGATTTGCTTTGGGGCTAGAGCGGTGGCTCAGCGGTTTGGGCGCTTGCCTGGCAAGCACCAGGACCCGGGTTCAAACCCCAGCACCACGCACACAACTAAGTGTTGGAGCAACGAAGGCCATGTGAAAACTAAATAAAGTTGTTTCTCTCTTTCTCTGTCTCTCTCACTGTCCCTCTCTTTTTAAAAAAAATAAAAAATAAAAATAAAAAGATTTGCTTTGAGGCTGGAGCAGTGGCTAGGTTATGGTGCTTCCTGGCATGTGGGAGTATGTGAGTTCAAACCCCAGCACCATGTACACAATGAAGTCTTGGAGTAACGAAAGCCATGAGAAACTAAATAAACAATTATTTCTCTCTTTAAAATAAATAAATAAAAAATAAAAATTTTGCTATAAAAAGGACAGCATTCCTGGGTTCAAACCCCAGAACCACATACACAACTAAGTGTTGGTGAAACAAATGCCAGATGACAAAAATAAATAAAATTGATTCTCTCTTTCTCTTTCTCCCTTTCTTTAAAAAAAAAAAAAATAGGGGCGGTTTCGGTGCTTGCCTGGCAAGGACAAGAACCTGGGTTCAAACCACAGCACCATGTACACAACTAAGTGTTGGAGCAACTAAGGCCATGTGAAAAACTAAATAAAGCTGTTTCTCTAAAAAAAAAAAAGAAAAGACAACATTGCCGGTGCATGCCTGTAATCCCAGCTACTCTGGAGGCTGAGGATCTCAAGTTCAAAGCCAACCTTATTAACTTGGTGAGGCCCTAAACAACGTAGTGAGACCCAGTGTCCAAAGAAAAAAATAAAGAGGTCTGTAGATGTGGCTCAGTGGGTAAACGCCCCTTGGTTCAATCTTGGTACCCCCCCAAAAAAAAGACAACATTATTTTATAATATTTGATAAATAAGATTAAGTTAAGGAGACCAAGGATTGTATAAAACATGATAAATGTCCAGTGTGGTGGTGCATGCCTATAATCTCAGTGGCTCAGAAGGCTGAGGCAGGAGGATCACAGGTTCAAAGCCAGCCTCAGAAATTTAGCAAGGCCCTAAACAACTTAGCTTGATACTGTCTCAAAAGAAACAATTAGGGGCTGGAGTGCTTGCCTGGCATGTGAGTACCTGGGTTTGAACCCCAGCAATATGTAGTGTTAGAGCAATGAAAGCCACATGAAAAACTAAATAAAATTTGATTTTCTCTCTCTTGCTGTCACTCTCTTAAAAAAAAGAAAGAAAGAAAGAAAAACAGGCTGGGAATGTGGCTCAGTGGTTAAGTGCCGGTGGATTCAATTGATAGTACCTGAGGAGGAAAAAAAAATATGATAACTTTTACGATATGTCAACTTTTATGATATGTCAAGAGTTAAATAGTATACTTTGTACCTTCTCTGGATTCTTTGGGTAAGCCCATTTATATTCTATCCTTTGTTGTTTTTCTTTGTATAGTGAATAGATATAATTTTTGACATTTCTTATATTTTTATAGCTTTTCATCTGGGAAGTTCAAGGTACTTTGTACTACTTCTGTCACACAGGCTGTTGTTTTGCAGCACATTTATAAGGTATGTAAATAGACATCTCTTCTTTTTCCTTTTCCCTATGGAAAAGATATTATTGTAAATTCTGGGGAAATCTGGGCACATATCACTATTAATGATCTGCTTGCTACCAGTCTTGAGGGCTTTTGTTGCTTAGCTGCTGGGATTGAACTCAGGGCCTTTGAAATCTAAAACACATGTTCTACTACTGAGCCATACCCCCAGCACAATACTGAATTCTTTATCTTATTCCAGCTCCTTTTCTCTGTACATATTTTTCAGCCTCTGTGTAAAATAGATAACTACTCTAACTTTATCTTTTATTCTAAGTGACTTCTTTTTCTTTTTTTCCTTTTTTTATTCAGAAATTTATTTGTTGAACATTCACACAAGTTTCTAATGAAATAATATAATATAAATATATACTTGTTTTTCTTTTGATGAATATATATTTGAGATCACATGAGATGGGCATGTTCAGGGTGGTATGACCATAGGTGAAGATATGTTTCTTTTTTCTTTTTTTAAAAAAGAGGGAGAGTGAGAGAAAGAATCATTTTAGATGTTCATCTGGTTTTTGTTTTTCTGACACATGGCTGTGAATGTGGTGCTAGGGTTTGAACCCAGGTCCTCATGCATAGCAGGCAAGCGCTATCCTGCTGAGACACTGCTCTAGCGCCAGATGAAGATATATTTCTGAACTTCTCTTTTATTTACACTCTCTCTCTCTTTTTTTTTTTTTTTGAGAGAGGGACAGTGAGAGAATCAATTTTATTTAGTTTTTCATTTCTCTGACTTTGTTGCCTACATAGTGCTAGGGTTTGAACCCACTGAGGCCCTATTCAGCCCCTCCCTTACTTAATCTTTTAAAGAGATGGACTCGACATTTTACACAAGTACTTCTCTTGCTTTTGGACCATTCTCATCTTGTTCCTTCTGTTTTTCATCTTTAAGTTTTCATTTTTTCAGTTGAGTTGTTTGGTCATCTCAACAGTGTACTGCCTATGAATTAGATATAAATAATTGTCAACAGAGAATAAGGATTGAGGATAATCTTCCCTCTTGCTGGCATGGTTAGCAGTGAGACTGGTTGGGAGGGTACTATCCCTGTGTAGGTACTATGTCTAAGCAGGGGCTCTTCAGATATTTTAATTTAATTTTTGTAGTGCTGGGGATTAAACCCAGGGCCTTGAGTTGCTAGGAAAGCATTCTCTCACTGAGTTATATATACCCGTATCTCTTTTCAGATATTTTGTTTTTTAATTTTTTATTGTTTTTAAAGGGAGAGGGGCTGGAGCAGTGACTTGGCAGTCTTGGCGCTTGCATGGACACAAGTTTGGGCACCAGCACCACATATACAACAAAGTGTTGGAGCGATGAGGGTCACATGAAGAACTGAATAAAATTGGTTATCTTTCTCTCCATCCCTCTCTCTTTAAAAAAATAAGAGGGACAGAGAGAGTCAATTTTGTTTAGTTTTTTCATGTGACTTTTGCTTTGACCCTCTGTTGGCGTTGTTGACCCTCTGTTTGACATGGTGTTGGGCTTCCAACTCTTGTCCTCACACGTGCCATGCAAGCACTGTAACCACTGAGCCCCCGCTCCAGCCCCCCTCTTCAGATATTTTAAACTGGTTGTAAATAAAGGAAATAGTAGTTTCTTAATTTAATTGATAACACAATAAGTATCTTGGAGTTATCATTTGACCTCCTTATTTTACTTATGTCTGAGTCCACTCTGTATATGGAAAAGTGAGCTGTTAGGGGATAAGAATTCTCATTTGGTGAGATGGACTCCCGGGCGGAGAAGATATCTTGCTAGTAATAATTTCAGTTGGTTTTGAACTGAACTTTTGGCATGGGAGGAGGGATGATGAAGCTAGTTTTTTTGGTTGTTTTGTTTGTTTTGTTTTTTTGTCATTCATTCATTCAACAACTGGTTGTTGAATAGCTACATATGTTAGGAGTTCTGGGATACATCTGAAGAAGACAGAGGTCATCTACCCACATGGAGTTTTTTTTTTTTTTAACAGATTTTTTTTTTTTTTCAAAGAGAGAAGGACAGTGAGAGAAAGAGAGAATCAATTTTTATTGACTTTTTCACATGAATTTTGTTGCTCTGACACTTAGTTGTGTACATGGGTTGCTGGGGTTTAAACCCGTGTACTTGTGCATGCCGGGCAAGGGCCGCAACCACTGAGCCACCACTCTAGCCCCCCACATGGATTTTTTAATTCTAGTGGGGAGACTGCTGATAGATAAACAAGGAATGTACTTGCCTTTTTCTAAAGAATAGCAAAAAAACTTAAATGGCTAGAATCTACAGAACAAAGAGAGCAGAGTTGAATAAAAGAGATTATAGATGTAGGCAGGAGCCAGATCTGCCAATACAGAGCCAGAAACTGGGAGTTTAGAGTATGTTTATTGGGAAGCTATTGAATTTTTATAACATGGGGGTGATTAACTTATATTTTATTGCCCTATGTAGCCTTTTTTTGTGTGTGTGTGGTGCTGGGGATCGAACCCAGGACCTTGTGCTTGCAGAGTGAGTGCTTTATAATACCACTCAGCTACATCCTAGCTTCTATTTTTTTTTTTTTTTTAAGGAGAGAGGGACAGTGAGAGAGAGAGAGAAAGAGAGAAACAACTTTAGTTTTTCACATGGCCTTAGTTGCTCTAACATTTAGTTGTGTACGTGGTGCTGCGGTTTGAACCCAGGTTCTCATGCTTGCCAGGCAAGCGCCAAAACCTCTGAGCCACTGCTCTAGCCCCCTAGCCCCTACTTTTAAGTAGAATAGCCTGTAGGGAGGCAAAAATGGAAGCAGGGAGATCTATTAGAGGCTTTTAAAATCTGGTGATAGTTGATAGTAGCTTGGACAAGAGCTGTAATAGTGGAACTGGTGGATTTATGATAATATTGAAAGGTGTGCTAATAGGCTATTTGGATAAATTGGAAGAAATTCCTTTTTTTTTAAAGAGAGAAAGTCAATTTTTATTTTTTCATCTGGTTTTTGGTTTTCCAACACTCAGTTGTATATGTGGTTGCCGGACAAGTGCTTTTACCACTGAGCCACCTCTCCAGACCTCTCCAGCCCAAGGTATGACTTCTGAAAACCCTGTTCTGTGGCTAAAGATAAACCCATGCAGTTGTTGAGCATAGGAGGCAACTAATCTTGCACAACTGGGCATGATACTTTTGCTGTCCATAAGACTTGAAATGGATTCTACAAGCAGCTACCAGTAATACATTTATGGTTTGATTTAAGTCCTTCTTTGTAAGGTGACAGTGTGTTTCAAAGTTTTCAGTTGATATCTATGTTAGTGTATTAAAAAAAAAAAAGTAAGGTATACTTCTGCTCTGTAGATTTGCAAAAAGTAGATTTTTTTTCTCTTTTTTTTTCAAAGAGAGGGAGAAAGAGTATCAATTTTACTTATCTTTTTTCATCTGGCTTGTGTTTCTCCAACACTCAGTTATGCATGTGATGCTGGGTTTGAACTCCAGGTCCTTGCAAGCTCTCCAACCACTGAGCCACTCCTCCAGTCCTAAAACTAGATTCTTTGCCAGAAATGCTGATGATCTTGTAATTATAAAAGGCAGTTCTAGCCAGGTGTGGTGCACATCTGTAGTCTTTTTTTCTTTTTTCAGGGCTGAGGACCGAACTCAGGGCCTTGTGCGTGCTAGGCAAGCGCTCTGCCACTGAGCTAAATCCCCAACCCCACACATCTGTAATCTTAAGACTCAGAATCACAGGTTCCATGCCAGCCCTGGCAACTAGAGAGACCCTGTCTCAAAAGAAAAAATAAAGCTGGGTGTGATGGTGCATGCCTATAATCCCAGCCACTCAGGAGGCTGAGGCAGGAGATCACAAATTCAACTTAGCAAGACCCTCTGTAGCTTATTGATACCCTATCTCCAAAAAAGGACTAAGGATATAGTTCAGTGGTAAAGTGCCCCTGGATTCAGTCTCCCCCAAAAGACTAAAGACAGTTTTATAATAGAAGAAGTTGTGTGTCGTTTTTTATTTATTATTATTATTGTTGTTGTTGTTGTTGTTGTTTTGTTTCAGGGATTGAACCCAGAGGTTCTTAACAACATCCCCAGCTCTATTTAATTTTTTTTTTTTTTTTAATTTTGAGACAGGGTCTTGCTAAGTTGCTTAGGGTTTTGCTAAATTGCTGAGGCTAGCTTTGAACTTTCGATCCTCCTGCCTCAGCCTCCTGAGCCACTATGATTACAGGCATGTGCCACTGCACCTGGCAAGCTGTGTCTTTAAGTAGGTTATTTATTGCTCTGAGTTTCAGGATCTTTATCTGTAAAATGAAGGTAACATCTGTTTCATAGAAGTTTTAGATGAATTAATATAATTTATAAAGATCACGGTGCCCAATGCGTATTAATTTTCTCCCTTCGTAGGAAGATTTGTTCTAAATTTTATATAGGAGAGATTCTTCAGGGATATTTTTCTTTCAGGATACATTTATTGTGTTTATATAGTGATTGTTTCTCTTAAGAGTAATAAGGAGGGGGGCTGGAGCGGTGGCTCAGCGGTTTCGGCGCTTGCCTGGCAAGCACGAGGACCCGGGTTCAAACCCCAGCACCATGTACACAGCTAAGTGTTGGAGCAACTAAGGCCATGTGAAAGACTAAATAGAGTTGTTTCTCTCTTTCTCAGTCTCTCTCACTGTCCCTCTCTCTTTGGGAAGGAAGAAAAAAAAAAAAAGAGTAATAAGGAGGGGCTGGAGTGGTGGCTCAGCGGAAACCCCAGCACCATATACACAACAAAGTGTCAGAGCAATGAAAGCCATATGAAAAACTAAAAAATAAAATTGATTTAGAAAAGAGAGTAATGAGGATTTTATTGATAGTAAACTAAAAGTTGATATTATTTGTACTTTGAATAAGAGAAAAATGTATGTTGTTTTCATTTTCTTGTCCTTTTCTCTAGCTGTAAGAGCACTTATTATGTTGGGGAGAAGATTCTGTTATGTCCTAGGATTTTGCCAATACAGTTTTTGGGGAAGGGCATTGGGAATTGAACCCAGGGGCACTTTGCCACTGAGCTACATTCCCAGTCCTTTCTAGTTTTTATTTTGAGGCAGGGTCTTGCTAAGTCACTGAGAGTGTCACTGGTTGCCAGGACTGGCCTGTAATTTTTTCTTTCTTTCTTTCTTTTTATTTATTTATTTTTGTGGTATGGAGGATTTAACTCAGGTGTGCATAAGCACTGAGTCTCATCTCATCCTGAGCCTTTTTTTTTTTTTTTTTTTTTTTAAAGACAGGGTCTTGTTCAGTTGTTTGGGGGCCCTTGCTAAGTTGCTCATTCTAGCTTTGAACTTGGGATCCTCCTCCTCCAGCTTCCCAAGCTACTGGGATTACAAGTGTGCACCACCATCCCTGACTGGCCTGGAAATTTTGAACCTCTGCCTCCTGAATCTCTGGGATTATAGGTGTGCACTGTGGTACCTGGATTGTCCAAATTTTTATAAATTTTGTTGTACATAACTTTACAGCATAAGGCCATGTGAATCACAAATCCTCTAGTAGATTCAGTCTTGGTTTGTGACTCTGCTTTTATTTGGTTCTGGGATCATTTAGTTTTGTTGTGAGACATGTTGCCCAGGCTAATCTAGAACTCCTGGGCTCAAGCAGTCCACCCAGATGTGTGCCGCCCCACTGGACTAGTTTTACTCTAAAACACCAGCAAATAGTAGCAGCAAAGATGGGACTCTCCAACAGGTGGGAGGAAAATGCAGAAAAGTAGCTGCATGTGGTGGCACATGCTTGTAATCCCAGCAATTTAGGAGCTGGAAGCAGGAGGATCACAAGTTTGAGGTCAGGCTTAGCAACTTTGTGAGAACCTCAGCAACTTGGCTGGGGATGTAGCTTGGTGCTAATTTAGTCCCCAGTACTCCTTATCTCCCAAAAAAGATAATAAAGAAGAGTAGACGGTGAGGTGAGGATTTTTCTCCACTGTTACCTGCTACTACCATCTTTTTCTCTCTTCGTCCTGTGCTGGGGATCTAACCTAAGGCCTTGTACATGCTATGCAAGCACACTACCACTGATCTACACATTCAGCTCTGTCATCACCGTTCATAACTGAAGGGTTCTTGAACAACTATGTCTTCTGCATGTACGGTGAACTATGACTAAAGATTCAGTCATGGAGTCAGAGGCATTTATTTCATGATGTACCTGTTATGTACAGTTTTTCAGGTTTATTCCTTAGAAATTATGTTTTCAAATTTTACATCCTGACCATAGTTCCTTAAATTTACGGGAAAATGTTCTGCTTCGCAAGTCCCCACTTAAAAACTGGTGAATGAGCTGGACTCAGTGGTGCATGCTTTTTTAATCACAGCAACTCGGGAGGCTGAGACAGGAGGATCGTGAATTCAAAGCCACCCTCAGCAATTTAGTGAGATCCTTTCTCAGAATAAAATATAAAAAGGGCTGGGGATGTTGCTCAGTGGTTAAGAATCCCTGGGTTCAATTCCTGGTTTAAAAAACAAAACAAAAAAAAAAACCAAAAGAAACAAACAGAAAAAATAGTGAATTTTTGCAGGGACAAAAAAGAGGGACAGAAGTATAGATTTTTGTCTTCTGAAGCTTGTAGGTGCTCTAAAGCAGAGAGATCTAGTTTCTTTTTCTTATTGTTTTGAGTTTAAGCACATGGTTGCAAATTTTTCTTTTGATAAGTAAATTTTTTTTTTTTTTTT
>PVKS010001846.1:0-27827 GCA_004027875.1 Aplodontia rufa | reverse complement strand
GGCAGTTGTATCCAAGGCTTTATGGTACTGGTGAGTTGTGATTCTCTGTCTCTTCCATGGACCGGTGAATAAATGCTCTCTTACTTTTCTGGGTTATTTTACATATCCCTATTTGTGTGTGGGCTTTGTGAACCTCAGGAAGTAAATCTAAGATGGATATTTAATGTTGTAACTAATCTGCGTTTTTTGCCACAAGGTAATTTTGTTATGTGACTTGGCAACTTTGTTGGAAATACTGCGTTCCTAGTTTTTATGGAAAAGTTCTTTTCTGGATGTCACCTCTTGTTTTAAATTTTCTGGTTATTCAGAAGGACACTGTGTTTATCTTTTGAAGATCTTAAGTTCAGAAAAGGAAAATAAGTACTTTAGTGGGGCTTGAGTGGTGGCTCAGTGGTTAAGGCACTTGCCTGGTGTGCACAAGCACGCAGGTTCAAATCCCAGCACCATGTATACAACTGAGTGTAGGAGCAATGAAAGCCACATGAAAAACTAAATGAAATTTGAATATCTCTTTTTCTCTTAAAAAAAAAGAGTATCTTAGTATTTTAGCGGAGAACATAGGTTATGGAATAAATTTGACAGTCTAGCTTTGACACTGACTCTGGACAGTAGTATGGGTTCTTTGTAACTCTTCTATAGAAGGGAAATGATAATGGAATCATGTGGGGGTTCAGTGAGAGAGAAGTATTTAGTCCTGGTGCTGAAATGCAGCCCTTGGAAGAGATTTGTTTTGTTTGAGATGGGGTCTTGCTATGTTGCCTGGCTGATCTTGAATTTGTGGGCTCAAGCATTCTCCTGCCTCAGCCTCCCATGTAGCTGGGCCTATAGGCGTGCACCACTGCACCTCACTGGAAGAGAATTACTGGGGTTTGGGGGAATAGCATCCTAAAAGCTGTTGAAGGAATAGGACAGCTGGGTTGCTTGTACTTTATGCACATTGATTCCTAAACTTGTCTGTTCCCACAATTGGGATCCAGTTTCTACATTGAAATCACACAGCCATGTGCAGTGATCCTTGCCTTTAGTTATCAGCTGCTCAGGAGGCTGAGCAGGAAGATTTCTTGAGCCCAGGAATACAAGGCTAGCCTGAGTCACATGGTAAGTCTGTGACTCAAAAAAAGAAAAGAAAAGAAAAAAAATCAATTTCATGGAGTCATAATTTAAAGTTTACAAGATGTACCTATTATAAAAATGTGCAGTGTTTTGATAAATAACTGTGTAATCCCCACTTAATCTAAAGAATAAAGAACATTTCCTTAAGGCTATGAAATTTTGTGGTTTTGATTTTCTTTTGGGGTGTTATGGATTGAACCTAGGGCCTCATGCTTGCCACTGGCTATACTTTTAGCCCTAAAGTTGTGTTTTTGTGTGTGTGTGTATTTTCCTAGTACTGGGAATTGAACTCAGGGGCTCTTGGCTCTTTACCGCAGAGCTATATCCCCAACCCTTTTTATTTGAACTTTTTTTTTTTTTTTACTGTAATGGATTTGGTTCCAGCAGAGAGGCTCAGGAGGACATTAGGCAACTCATTGGGGCTATTTCATGTTTCATTTTTCTGTTAGCTTTGCGGATGAGCATTGTATTTTAGACAGTACTTCACAAAGTCAAATCCTGATTGTGTACATCCATTTAAGGTTAACCTTAAAATATTTACTTTTTTTTTAAAGAGAGAGGGACACTGAGAGAGACAGAGAAAGAGAGAAATAACTTTATTGAGTTTTTCACATGGCCTTAGTTGCTCCAACACTCAGTTGTGTACGTGGTGCTGGGGTTTGAACCTGGGTCCTCGTGCTTGCCAGGCAAGCGCCGAAACCGCTGAGCCACTGCTCCAGCCCCAAGATGCAATAACCTTAACATTTCCTCATGTGTAGAAAAACTCAGAGTAAATAAAACTGCCAAACCACGGCTCTAGTCCCCACCCCCTTTTAAAAAAAAATGCTTGGTTAGTCAGGTTGTTCATCATTGCTTCTTTTGCATAATTAGCCCTTTGAAAGAATTATGAGGTAAAATTATAATTAAGTATGGTGAATTAGTTATTTTTAAAGCCATGCTTTTTATATCTGCATGGAAATTTATCTTTCTAAAATATTATAAATATCTTGATCTGTCAGAAGCAGTGTAGTTATTCAGTTCATTTATTTCCACTTGTGTTTCTTGGTTAACGGATCGTTTTGTGCCTGCTTGTAGTGATTGTTTGGCTAATAAATGTCTTTATAATGCATTCATTATAAATTGATAGCCTCACCTCAGACATCTTTGGCTTTTTGAATGCAAAAGAAAGTAAAATTTGCTGAAAAGCTAGAAATTATGCACAAAGACAAATTTGCTGTGTATATACGGAAGTACCTCAAAATGTATAGACTCTAAAACAATTTACCAGAATTACCTAGTGAAGTTAGGTTGTAGAATTCAAATTATTATTAATCTTGCACTTTAATCATACCATACCCAGCCCTGACCATACCTAATTTATTTATTTATTTTTTAAAAGAGAGGTGGAGTGAGAGAGAGAAAAAGAAATAATTTTATTTAGTTTCTCATCTAGTTTTCATTGCTCAGACACTTAGTTGTATATGTGGTGCTGGCGTTTAAACTCGGGTCTTTACACATGCCAGGCAAGTGCGATACCACTAAGCTACAGCTACAGCTTCTCACTCTCTAATTTAAAGCCTGCTTTATTTTAATTTCCCATGAGAAATATTAGAAGGTATTCAGTCCACCTTTCTAAATACATTGTTCTTAGATCAGACATTGTTATAAAATCAGACTTGAGGGTAATGGCAAAGGTATTTTAGAGGTATTGAAAGGCTGGAGATGTACATGAGGTTCTTAGTTTTTCTCAGCACTGCAAAGAAATGAAGTATTTGTGTGTGTGTGTGTTTTAAAACGTTGCCATTTGTGGTAAGGATTTTTGTCATTGAAATTCAGAATTCTAAATACCTTGCTCTCATTTGATGGTTTGATCTGAACTGATGTGAGCTTAGTCTTTATCCTATTTAGTGTGAATATTTTACTGAAGACCTATTAATCCACTGGGTATGTTTCATAATATTTGGCATTTGTTGAATGTAACTTTTCTAAATTCTGAAAAAGACATTTTAATTATTTTTTTGGTACGAGGGATTGAACTCAGGGGCGCTTTACAACTGAGCCATATCCCTAGCCACTCCCCATCTTTTTAAAGAGAGAGAGGGACAGTGAGAGAGAAAGAATCCGTTTTTAGTTTTCATGTGACTTTTGTTGCTCCAACACTTCATTGTGTAGGTGATGCTGGGGTTTGAACCCACATCCTTGCGCATGCCAGGCAGGCACCATAACCACTGAGCCACCACTCCAGTACCTATTTTGTTTTGTTTTAAAGAGAGAGGGACAGTGAGAAAAAGAGACTCAATTTTTATTTAGTTTATCATGTTGTTTTTGTTGCTCTTTTTATTTTTTGAGACAGGGTCTTGCTAAGTTGTTGAGGCAGAAGGATCCAAAGTTCAAAGCCAGCCTTAATAACTTAGGACCTTACTTAGCAAGATCCTAAGTAACTTAGACCCTGACTCAAAATAAAATAATCAAATGGGCTGGGAATGTAGCTCAGTGATTAAACACCCCTGAGTTAATCCCTGGCAACTCCCTCCCCCCCCCAAAAAAAAAAGATAATTTAGAAACATCTGACTCCAAGACTTGTGTGTGTAGATGTGATGGAGGGGGGTATAGGGAATTGTACCCAGGGACAGTCTACCATGAGCTATATCCCCAACCTCCCTTTTAAGACAGGTTCTCATTAAGTTGCCCAGGCAGACTTTGGATTTTGAATCTTCCTCCCTTAGCCACTTGTTTTGCTGGGCTTATGGACATGTGCCAAACCATACCTGGTTCCAAGGCTTTTAGATGAATTGTAGACCTGTAGGATGGTAGCTAAATCAATCAATCAATCTTTCTTTCCATTTTTTGATACCAGGGATTGAACCCAGTGGCACTTAAACATTGACCCATATTCCCCAGCCTTTTTTTTTATTTTGAACCAGGGTCTTGCTAAGTTATTCAGGACCTCTCTAAATTGTTGAAGATGGCTTTGAACTGTGATCCTCCTGCCTGAGCTTCCTGAGCCACTGGGGTGGATTTCTTAAAACATGTCAGCTGACCCCTTACAGAATCTATTGTTGGGATTGGGTTGGAGTGAATATAATTACACCTTCCTCCAACTGCAGTAAATAAACATTATTACAACAAGGTAAAATATTGCAATAGATAGAGAATGTAACACAGTGGTAGAATGTCCCTGGGTTCAGTCCCCAGTACTGCAAAACAGAACAAACAAACCCAGCAACAGTGATGCACAGTTTCCAGGCCCTTTTCGTTTTGCCTAGGAACACTTACAAGAATGCAACAAAGGAATGGTATTGTAAATTTTACTTTTCGTTTCCTCTGTGTGTGTGGTGTGTTGGGGTTAAACACTGAGTAGAGTACAAAGGTACTCTATCACTGAACTGTATCCCCAGCCCCTTTTTTAAATTTTTATTTTGATGAGCCACCTCTCCAGCCCCTTGATTCTGTTTTGATTTTTGTAAACAAAAAAAAGTTTTTCTTTTTTTGGACCAGGGATTGAACCCAGGGGTGCTTAACCACTGAGCCACATCTCTAGCCCTTTTATTTATTTATTTATTTATAAATTAATTATGCATAGATTAATATAAATTAGTAATAATATATTTAAATTAATTGGACAGAGAAAGAGAATCCGTTTCATTTAGTTTTTCTTTTTTATTTTCTTTTTTGGGGGGTGCTGAGGACTGAACTCTGGGCCTTGCAAGTGCTAGGCAAGCGCTCTGCCACTGAGCTAAATCCCCAACCCCTTCATTTAATTTTTCATGTGGCTTTTGTTGCCCCAACACTTCCTTGTATATGTGGTGCTGGGGTTTGAACCCGTATCCTTGAGCATGCCAGGCAAGTGCTGTAACCAATAAGCCATTGCTCTAGCCCCCCTTTTTATATTTTATTTAAGATAAGGTCTGTCAAAGTCTGTAGGCTTAATTCCAGTGAACGCATGCTTCTCTTGAGTGCTATTTTTGATGCTGCTAGGCATTGTAAAAAATACAAAAATGAAAATTGGCCCTTATCTATAAGATCTAGAACTTGGGCTGGGGTGGTGGCTCAGCAGTTTCAGCACTTGCTTGGCATGCATGAGGATGCCAGTTTGTACCCAGCACCACATACACAACGAAGTGTAGTAGCAATGAAAGCCATGTGAAAAACTAAATAAAAGCAGTTCTCTTTCTTTCTGCCTCACTCTCTCTTAAAAAAAAAAAAAAAAGATTTAGAACTTATAGATAATAGTATCCAACAGTTAAGCAGAACTGTTTTATGCTAGAAATAATCAATTCTAGGTGCTTTCCTGGAGCTGGAGTGGTGGCTCAGTGGTTATAGCTCTTGCCTGGCATGTACAAAGACCTGGGTTCAAACCCAAGCACCACATACACTACAATGTGTCAGAGAAACAAAAACCAGATGAAAAAATAAATAAAATGGATTTTCTTTTTCTTTCTTTAAAAAAAATAAAAAGGAAAGAAATCGGTGCTTTCGTGTATTAACTCATTTAATACTTACCATTATCCTCTGTGGTTAGGAACCATTATTTTCCTCATTATACAGATAAGAAAGTGGAGGCACAAAAAGATTAAGTAACTTACTTTAACTGCTGCTTTGAACAGAAGCACCAGACTCCATAGTCTTTTCTTTCTTTCTTTTTTCTGGTACCAGGTATTGAATCCAGATGTGCTTAATCACCGAGCCACATCCCCAGCCCATTTTTATTTTTTATTTTGAGACATGGTCTTGCTAAGTTGGCTTAGGGCCTCACCAAGTTAATAAGGTTGGCTTTGAACTTGAGATCATCCTGCCTCAGCCTCCAGAGTTGCTAGGATTACAGGCATGTACCTGTAGGATTACAGGCATGTGCCTGGCCGGAGTCTTTTTTCTACCATAAGAGTATCAGGTGATTCAAGCTTACATGTTAATTTGAGAAACAGAACTGAGTAGACCAAATACCATAGTAATTCAGAGATGAAGAATTTATTTTACTGGGATAGTGAGGAAGCCTCTATGGAGAGGATGTAATTCTTGGCCTTAAGGAGCTAGAAGGGAGTCTTATGAGTAGTGGAAATGAGCCTTTGGCTTAAACACAGATAATCTTGTTTTATCTTCATATAGGGAAGAGGGGGTAGCTAGTCTAGTGTTGGTTAGAGTAAGGAGGATGTGTGGTGGAAAAAAAGCAGTATTATGCTTCTGTAGTCTCAGGAAGTCACACCCCAAAATGGATCTTCACATACATAGTGCTTTACTTCTTCCTTAAAATTTTTTGACTCTGAGACTGGAGCAGTGGCTTGGTGGTTACTGCGCTTGCCTGGCATGCGCAAGTACACGGGTTCAAACCCCAGCAACCCATGTACACAACTAAGTGTTGGAGCAATGAAAGTCTTGTGAAAAACTCAATAAAATTTGATCTGTCTCTCTCACTGTCCTCCTCTCTTTAAAAAGAAAAAAAAAATTAAATTTTATTTTTTTTAGTTGGGAAGAGTACTGGGGATTTAACCCAGGGGCAATTTACCACTGAGCTACATACCCAGCCCTTTTTTAAAATTTTTAATTTTGAGATAGGATCTCACTAAGTTGCTTAGGGCCTTGCTACATTGCTGAGACTGGCCTTCAATTTGTGATCCTCCTGTTTCAGGTTCCCAAGCTGCTAGGGTTACAGGCATGTGCCACTGTGCCTGGCAGATTTTTTAATCTTCTTTGAAAACAGTTTTGTTTGGTAAATTCAAGCAGTACAGAAGTGGGGCTGGAGTGGTAGCTTGGCAGTTACAGCGCTTGTCTGGCATGCGTAAGGACACAGGTTCAAACCCCAGCACCATGAACATAAAGAAGTGTTGGAGCAATGAAAGCCACGTGAAAAACTAAGTGAAATTAATTCTTTCTCGCTGTCCTCCCTTTAAAAACAAAAACAAACAAACAAAAAATATAACACAGAAGGATATGTGGTCCTTAGAGGCATCCATTGTTAAGAGTTTCTTGTGGGTATACAACAAAGTCTCGGAGCAACGAAAGCCACATGAAAAACTAAATAAAATTGATTCTCTCTTTCTCTATCTCACTGTCCCTCTCTCTTTAAAAAAAATTATTAAAAAAAAAAAAAGAGTTTCTTGTGGGGGCTGGAGCGGTGGCTCAGTGGTTTCGGCGCTTGCCTGGCAAGCACAAAGACCCGGGTTCAAACCCTAGTACCACATACACAGCTAAGTGTTGGAGCAACTGAGGCCATGTGAAAAACTATATAAAGTCGTTTCTCTTTAAAAAAAAAAAAAAAAAGAGTTTCTTGTGCATTCCCCTAATTCCCCTAGAGAGCCTGTACATAATACAATAGTTTTTTTTTTTAAATAGAGGAAGAGGGCTGGAGTGGTGGCTTGGTGGTTAGAGTGCTTGCCTGGCATGTGCATCTACACAGGTTTGAACCCCAGCACCATGTACTCAAGGAGGTGTTCAAGCAACGAAAGCCACATGAAAACTAAATAAAAATTTATTATTTCTGACTCTCTCTCTCACTGTCCCTCTCTCTTAAAAGAGAGAGAGAGGGCTGGAGTAGGGCTCAGTGGTACAGTACTTGCCTGCCATGTGCAAGTACACAAGTTAGAATCCCAGCACCATGTACACAATGAAGTTTCGGAGCAATGAAAGCCACAAGAAAAAGTAAATAAAAATTTGATTCTCTCTTGCTCTCTCAACTTTCATAGTCCTTCTTTCTTTTTTTTTTTTTTTCTTTTTTTGACAGAGAAACAACTTTATTTAGTTTCTCACATGGCCTTAGTTGCTCCAACACTGTTGTGTACGTGGTGCTGAGGGGGTTTGAACCTGGGTCCTTGTGCTTGCCAGGCAAGCACTGAAACCGCTGAGCCACCGCTCCAGCCCCTAGTCCTTCTTTCTTTAAAAAAAGAAAAAAGGGAGAGAGAATCAATTTTATTTGTGTTTTTGTCTGGCCTTTTTTTTTCTCCAACACTTAGTTGTGTATGTGGTGTTGGGGTTTGAATCCCGGTCCTCGGCACTTGCTAGGCCAGCACTCTAACCGCTGAGCTGCCGCTCCAGCCCCGTTTACCATCTTTCTTTCAGTGAATATTTTATATCTCTGCTAGTCACTGTTCTGTGTATCTATATATCCCATCATTATATAATATGATAGTATATAGTGTATACTTACTAGCGTATGTCAGAAATTATTTGTTAACAATCTTTTTTTCATGATTTCATAAATGACCATTGTATGGATATACTACAAGATACTTAACTAGTCCTCGAAAAGTTGTTTCCAGTCTTTTGCTATTATAAATATTGAAGTGAGCACTGTTGTATGTAACTGTTTGCATCTATGTGTGATTGTTTCTATAGGATGAATCCCCTCCTCCCCAGTGCTGGGTATCAGACCCAGCCATGCACACATGCTAGGTAAGCATCTACCCGCTAAGTAACATCCCCAGCCATATAGAATAAAATTTTTTGAGTTTAATTTTTGGTTCAAATGGTATATGGAATTTTCTTTTATTTTATTTATTTATTTTTTTAAAAAGAGAGGGACAGTGAGAGAGACAGAGAAAGAGAGAATCAACTTTATTGAGTTTTTCACATGGCCTTCGTTGCTCCAACACTTACTTGTGTATGTGGTGCTGGGGTTTGAACTCGGGTCCTCATGCTTGCTAGGCAAGCGCCGAAACCACTGAGCCACCGCTCCAGCCCCAGTATATGGAATTTTAATAGATGCTGCTGGTAACCCTAAAAAGAACTTGCTCGTTAGAGTGATTAAGGTATGCTCTTTTTCTGGCTTACTACCGAACATGGAAATTCTTTTAGCCCTCCTGGGGTTTAAAATCTATCAAGTCTACTATCTTTTCATTGTTCCTCACCTTCAGTTCACCGTAATAACAACAGTCCTATATTTAATCTCAACTCCTTTTCCCTTTCTCCTTTCATTTTATCTGACAGAACTTCTGCACCTGTTACTGAATATGGCTAGAGAAGGAAAAAAAAATTGATCTCATTTTGAACTCATGGCACCACATCAGGTGGCCTATGGCACTGCCCAGCAGTCTCCAACTGGGATTCCTCTTGTCTGTTCATTCTCTTGTTTTAAGAATAGTATAACACCACCTCCTTTAGCTTAAACCACTTCCCAGACTCATTGGATTTTTCTTTTTTGTTTGTTTGTTTCTAGTGTTGGGAATTGAACCCAAAGATGCTCTACCTTTTTCCCACTAAATTACCCTGGCTGAGCTGGGTGTAGTGATGCAGCCTATAATCCCAGTGACTGGGGAGGCAGGAAAATCACAATTCGAGGCCAGCCTCAGTGACTTAGGCCCTAAAAACAACTTAACAAGCCCCTGTCTCCAAATAAAAAAAGAAAAAGTGCTGGAGATCTAGCTCAGTGGTAAAACAGCCCTGGGTTCAATCTCTAGTACTAAATAAATAAATAAATACAAAACCTGCCTGCCTACCTATGCATTTACCCACTCTGGCTGGAATTTTCCTGCCTTAGCCTCCTGAATTATTGGGATTACAGGTGTGTACCATCGGTTCCAGCTTGAAAGACTGTTTTTAAAAAAAAAATTTTTTTTTAAGATAGGTATGTGAGAAAGAGAATCATTTTTTAATATTTTCATCTGGCCTTTGTTTCTCTGACACTTAGTTGTGTATATGGTGCTGGGATTTGAACCCAGGTCTTCACTCATGTTAGGCAAATGCTCCAACTGTTGAGTCACTCCTCCAGCCCTTGAAAGACAGTGTTCAAGGTAAATTCTATTTCTGTACGTAACAGCCACTGGTAAATTAATGGTGGCTTTTGTTCATTCACTCAGCAAACACTTGTAAAGAATCTACAGTTGTCTGGCACTGTTTGCTTGGATTGTTGATATAGAGATGAGTAAAACTATTCTGCTCTAAATTAGCTTTTTTTTTTTTTTGGTTGTATGTGGACACAATACCTTTATTTTTACTTGTTACTGAGAATTGAACCCCGTGCCTCACACATGCCAGGCAAGCACTCTACTTCTGAACCAAGGCTCCCTAAATGAGCTTTAAGTCTAGTAGAACAAGTCTTGTTTAAGAATAATATAGTGTGGGCTAGGGGCATAACCCAGTGGTGGAGCTCTTGCCTGGCATGTGTGAGGCACGGGGTTTGACCCCCAGTACTATGAAAAAGAAAAAGGGCGAAAAAGTAATAATAGTGTTACACATATGAGGATATTCACAAAGGAAGTTGTGTGGGGAAAAGAGAGTAGGAGAGGTAGCAGAGATAAGATTTTTTTTTTTTTTTAAGATGGGACAGTGAGAGAGAAAGAGGGAAGCAATTTTTTATTTAGTTTTTCAAGTGACATTTCTTTCCTCAGACACTGTTGTGTATGTGGTGCTGGGGTTTGAACTCCCCTGCTTGCACATGCCAGGAAGTGTGGTAACCACTGAGCTACTGGGTGCTCTAGCACCTAGAAAAAATTTTATGAAGTGACTTTTAGTTATCTTGAAAAATAAGTAGCCAAGTGTATTGGTGCATGCCTGTATTCTCAGTGATTTGGGAGGCTGAAGCAGGAAGCAAGTTTGAGGCCGGGCTCAGCAACTTAGCAAGGCTGAAGCTAACTTAGACCCTGGCTCAAAATAAAAATATAAAAAGGGCTGGGGATGTACCTCAGTGGTTGGTTGCCACTGGATTCAATTCCTGGTAACCAAAAATAAATAAATAAATAAATAAGAAAGGAAGGAAGAAAAGAAAGAAGAAAGAAAGAAAGAAAGAAATTCTTTAAATTTCCAGTTTTAATCTAGGAAGACAATAAAAGATAGTATAATAAAGTAGGTTAAATGAATAGCTTAAGAGAGTAACTCCAGAAGGCCTTCAGGAAGCTGTTTAGACAGATGTGAGTCAACATCATAGTTACATAAACATGAGGAAATCACTAAAGATCTGTGTGAAGTAGAGAGAACTGTACATTATGTGTGGTTGTGGATTACCCACGGAGGAACATCTGATAGACCACTCCCTCATTGTGCAGCCAGATAAGCAAAGCGGGCAGGAGTGTAAATTGGCTGTAGTCACCACTGGGAATCAATTAGACTTGTAAAAACAAGTGTGAAAAGGTCTGGTCACCATTTAACAATCTTTCTATAGAAGAGCTTCCTGAAGCTCAGATAGCCACATCCCTTGGTTTGCCATCATCTGTTCCCTAGTATAGAAAACAGACTTAAGACACGCTAACAACAACAGTTGATGGCTTCATAGCAGCTCATACATGTGACATTCTCTTCTTCAAGAAATGTATGCAGAAACAGTATAATAGGGGAGAAAACAAATAGTTTTTTGTTTTGTTTTTGTGGTGCCGGAACTTGAACCCAGGAGCAACTCTGCCATTGAGCTCTTTGTATGTTTCTGAAGCTGGACTCTAACTTATGATCTTCCTGCCTCAGTCTCCTGAGTAGCTAGGTTTATAGGTGTGTGCCACCATCTCAGGCAAAATAACATAGTGTATTTTTTTTTTTTGTTTTGTTTTGTTTTGTTTTTAAAGAGGGAGAGGGACAGTGAGAGAGAATCAGCTTCACTCAGTTTCTCATGTGGCTTTTGTTGCTCCGACACTGGGTAGTATACGTGGCGCTGGGATTCAAACCCGGGTCCTCACACATGTGATGCAAGTGCTGCAACTGCTGGGCTGCCGTTTCAGCCCCATAATGTAGTTTTTGTTTGTTTGTTTTCTGAGAGAGAGGGACAATGAGAGAGAGAGAGAAAGAATCAGTTTTTTATTTAGTTTTTCATTTGGCCTTCATTGCTCCGACATTTTGTTGTGTACATGGTGCTGGGCCGCAGACTTGCTTATGCAAGGCAAGCTCCACAACCACTGAGCCTCTGCTCCAGCCCCCCCCCCATAACATAGTTTTTAAAACCTATATTGTCTCATCTATGGCTAGAGGTCAGTGGTAGAACATTTGAGTAGAATGCATTGAGGCCCTGGATTGAATCATAATGAAGCAGCAAAACAAAGCCCATGTTGTTGGATATGAATATAGACAAAGATGAAAAGATGAGATTAGAAATTTTTTCTTTTCTTTCTTTCTTATTTTTTTGCTAACAGGGATGGAACCCAGGGGTGTTTAACCACTGAGCCACATCCTCAGCCCAGCTTTGTATTTAATTTGAGACAGGGTCTCACTAAGTTGCTAAGGCTGGCTTTGAAATCTTTTTTTTTTTTTTTTTTTTTTTTTTTAAAGAAAGAGGGACAGTGAGAGAGAGAGAGAGAAAGAGAGAAACAACTTTATTTGGTTTTTCACATGGCCTTAGTTGTTCCAACACTCAGCTGTGTACGTGGTGCTGGGGTTTGAACCCGGGTCCTCAAGCTTACAAGGCAAGCTCCAAAACCGCTGAGCCACCGCTCCAGCCCCATGGCTTTGAAATCTTGATCCTCCAGTCTCAGCCTCCCAAATTGCTGAGATTACATGTGAATGCCTGGCTAGAAGTTTCTTTCTTTCTCTCTGTCCCTCTCTCTCTCTCTTTTTTTAAAGAGAGGACAGTGAGAGAGAGAGAGACAATCAATTTTTATTGAGTTTTTCACATGGCCTTCTTTACTCTGACACTTAGTTGTGTACGTGGGACATGAGTGCTATGTACAGGTAAGCACTGGAACCACTGAGCCACCACTCCAGCCCGCTAGAAGTTTCTTAACATAAGATTTTTGACCAAATGCATCAAACGCTCAATTCATGAACCTCAGAAATAGAATAGTCAGTCACCCTGTTATTAATTAATTGAATTTTTTACCGTGTCACCAGTTTGCCAGGGTAGACAAAGGAGAAAAGTACACAAAAGCTGCAGGTTTATTTCTTTTGACATGAGGGGGAAGGTAAGACAGTGTAATGTTTAAGAATGTGCACTCAGTTTAAATCCCTAGCATTATTAGAAAAAATAATAATAGGGGCTGAAACTGGCTTAGCGGTATTCCAACACCACATACACAACTAAGTGTCGGAGAAACAAAGACCAGATGAAAAAATAAAGTTGATACTTTTCTTTCTCTTTGAATCTCTCCCTCAAAAAGAAAAAAGAAAGAATAATAATAATAATGACTCTAGAACAGATCTAATTCAGTGCCCATTTCTGCCTCTTTCTGGATAGCTGTAGTGTGACCTTGGGCCTCATCTGTAAAAGTATATTAGTGCCTGTCTCTCAGGACTATTATGGTGATTAAATATGTGAACATAAAGTAGGAAGTTTATAACAGCTTGAAGCCTAAGCTAGTTCTGCCATTTTCCTTTTTATCTTTTACAAAGTGTTGAGAGAAAGGGCTTCTTCACCTTTAATGAAATACTTATACTATTAAGTATAAATAAGGAGAAAAAGGAAGGGGAAGGGGTGTAAAATCACAAAAATTAAAAATGACCTAAATAAAATAGATATCTATGTTCATAGGTCAGAACACTTGGGAGTGGAGCGATGGCTTGGGTTTGAACTCTAGCACCACATACACAGCCAAGTGTCTGAACAATGACGGCCACATAAAAACTAAATAAAGTTGATTCTTTTTTTCACCGTCGTACCCAAACAAAAAAAGAACACTTGATATTACAAAGAGTAGTACTGCCCCAAATTCATCTATGAATTTAATGTAATCCCTATCAAAATTCCAGCTGCTTTCTTTGCACAAATTAAGAAGCTACTCCCAAAATACATACAGAAACCCAGGGTGCCCAGAATAAGTAAAACAGTCTTGAAAAAGAACAAAATTAGACAACTCACATCTCCAGATTTGAAAACTTACTACAAAGCAGCAGTAATCAAGACAATGTGGTACTGGCATGAGAACAAGCATGTGGACCAACAGAATAGAATTGAAAATCCAAAAATAAACCTCTCACATTGACAGTAAGTTGATTTTCAACACGGGTGCCAAGACTAGTCGTTTCAACAAACAATGCTGGCTGGGATAACTAGATTTCCACATGTAGAAGAATGAAGTTGTACCTCATATTTTGTATGAAAATTAATTCAAGGGGCTGGAGAGGTTGCTCAGTGGTTATGGCACTTGCAATAAATTTGATCTCTCTCACTGTCTCTTAAAAAAGAAAACAAAATAACTCATTTAAAAAATAAATAGGTGATGGATTTGAATAGACATTTCTCCAAAGGGAGATGTATAAATAACCAGTGGCACATGAAAATATGCTAAACAGGAGCTGGAGTGGTGATTCAGCAGTTACGGTTCTTGCCTGGCATGTGTGAGGATGTGGGTTTGAACCCCAACACCACATACACAACAAAATGTTGGAGTAGCAAAAGCCACATGAAAAACTAAATAAAATAGATTATTTCTCTCTCTCTCTCTCTCCCCCTCTCTCTTTAAAAAAAAGAGAGAAAAGAAAATGTGCTAAACATCTTTAGTCATTAGGAAAATGCAAATCAGAAGCATGCAAGATACCACTTCATACCCATTTGGATGAATTTTTGTGGTTTTGTTGTTTTGGTATCAGGAATTGAACCCAGAATCACTTAACCACTGAGCCACAATCCCAGCTTAATTTTTTATTTTGAGATGGGGTCTTGCTAAGTTGCTTAGCACCTTACTAGTTTGCTGAGGCTGGCTTTGAACTCATGATCCTCCTGTCGCAGCCTCATCATTGGGATTACCGGTATGTGCCTCCGTGCCTGGCTTGGATGAATTTTTAGAAGGTGGAAAATAAGCATTAGTGAGAATGTGGAGTAATTTGAACCTCTACATGTTGCTGATGGGAATGTGGTATGGTGCAGGTGCTGTTGGAAATCTTTCAGCCATTCCTCAAAGGAATTAAAAGGAGACTCAAAACAGGTATTTATGCCGGTGTTTCATTGCAATATTATTATAATAAGTGAGTGGGGGAAACAGTAGGAACACCAAAGTATCTGATGGCAGATGAGTGGATAAACAAAAGGGATATCACACTACAACATAAATGAAAAACATTATGCTGTGTGGAATAAGCTAAAAAACCAAAAAAGCCCAATTTTGTATGATTCATTTATATGAGCTATTCAGAGACAGAAAGTAGATTAAATATTAATGGAGGAGAGGAGAGTGAGTAGTTACTGTTTAATGGCTTCTATTCCTTTTGGAGTAGTGGAAAGATTTTAGAAATGGTGATGTATAATTAATATCATTGAATTATATATTCTATTTGTGTGTTTTTGTTTTGTGTGTGACTGTTTTGTTTTTTGTGGATTTTTTGCGATGCTGGGATATCAAACCCAAAACTTTGTGCATATTAGACAGGCATGCTACCCCTGAGCAATTTACCCAGCCTGTTTGTTTTTGGTACCAGCGATTGAACCCAGGGACCCTTATCTATATTGACTACATCCCCAGCCCTTTTTATTTTATTTTGAGAGAAAGAGAGAGAAAATCAATTTTATTTAGTTTTTCATGTGGCTCTTGATGCTTGAGACTTTGTTGTGTACATGGTGCTGGGGTTCGAACTCTTGCACCTGCCGGGCAAGCGGCATAACTGCTGAGCCACTGCTCTAGCCCCTTTATTTATTTATTTATTTCCATAAAAGGGTGTTGCTGGGATTGGGGATTTAGATCAGTGGCAGAGCGCTTGCCTAGCAGCACAAGGCCCCGAGTTCGGTCCTCAGCCCTGAAAAAAAAAATTGTGTTGCTGAGTTTTTGAGACTGGCCTCAAACTTGCAATCTTCCTGTCCCAGCTTCCTGAATTGCTGGATTACAGGGATATGCCATGGTGTCCAGATTTATATATACCGCATCCTCACCCTCCAGACCACTGCACTGAAGACTGAATCCAGGGACATTTTACCACTGAGCTACATTCCCAGCCCTTTTTATTTTGAGATCAGGTCTCACCAGTTTTCTGAAGTTGGCCTGGATCTTGTTGTAATCTTTCTGCCTCTGTGGGCCACACATCCAGCTATATGTACTTTGAATACAATAGCTTTGACTCCCTCTAGATGACAGACCAGGTAGTTAGATGTCTCACATACTTTTCTTTGGGATTAGTGGGCACAGAGTTTCCCTGACATGTTTGCTGAGTAGAGTTGGTTTGGTTTATCTATTTCATAATAGAAATTTAGGCTATGGAGTTTGAGTATAATTGATTTTTAGGCCTCTTCAGCAATGAGTAAGTCTTTTGTTGTCTATCACAGTTGCACAAGTTAAATTTCAGCAACCTCTCTCAACACAGATGGGAATTGTGTTTTCTGCCAGAATAGATTTTTTTCCTTCCCTTTCTTTTTTTTTTCCTTTCTTTCTTTCTTTTTTTTTTTTTTTTAAGAAAGAAATTTTTTTTTAGAGAGAGACAGAGAAAGAGAGAAACAAGTTTATTTAGTTTTTCACATGGCCTTAGTTGCTCCAAGACTCAGTTGTGTACGTGTTGCTGGGGTTTGAACCCGGGTCCTCGTGCTTGCCAGGCAAGCGCTGAAACCTCGGAGCCACTGCTCCAGCCCTCTTTCTTTTGTTGTTGTTGTTGTTGGTACCAGGGATTTAATCCAGCAGCACTTAACCCCTGAGCCACATCCCCAGCCCATTTTTTATTTTTAATTTTGAGATAGGGTCTTAGTTTAGTTGCTTAGTGCCTCACTAAGTTGCTAAGGCTGGCTTTGAACTTGAGATCCTCCTGCCTCAACCTCCCAAGTTGCTGGGATTACAGGTGTGTACCACTGCACTGGGCTCAGAATAGTTTTTTTTTTTTTTTTTTTTTTTTCAGAGGGAGAGTGAGAGAATCAGTTTTATTTAGGTTTTCATCTGGCTTTTGTTGCTCTGAGACTTCTTTGTGTACGTGGTGGTGCTGGGGCTCAAATCCGCATCCCTGCACATGCTAGACAAGCGCCGTAACCGCTGAGCCACCACTCCAGGCCAAGGTTCTGCTTTTAATAAACAGCTTTAAGAGGATTTAGTTTTTCTTTTTTTTTTTCTTCTTACTTTAATTAAAGTAGATCGTTGAATGCCAACCCCCCATTACTGTATTGCTATATCTTAAAACATGAAGTGTTCTGGACACAGTTGCAAGGTCTTATTACTGACTTTATTCTTTCCTTTTCACTTTGTGTGTGTGTGTGTGTGTGTGTGTGTGTGTGTGTGTGTGTGTGGTGATCAGTAATTTTGTGAGTGTGACTATACCAGGAGGACTGTGGTATTTCCATGTTGACTGTAGACTACTACCTCTGTCTGTGTGGGTGGGATGGGTAGGAATTTAATCTAGTGGCACTCTGCCACTGAGCTACATACCTAGCTCTTTTTATTATTATTTTAGTTTTGAGACAGTCTGCTAGGTTGTCAAGGCTAGCCTTGAACTTGGTGGTCTTCCTGCTTCAGGCTTGTGGATAGCTTGGATAACAGGCATGTACCACTGCGCCAGGTTCTCTGTTATTAAAACAAGGTAATGAGAGCCAAAGCAGGCTTCACACCGAAGGCAGGGCCATCTTACACACACACACCCCGCTCTCCTCCAGTCCCGGGGTTCTATCTCAGGCCCTTGATCACATTAGGTAAGCACTTAACTACTGAGCTATATCCCCAGCCCTACTTTATTTGTTTTTCAATGTTGTGGTTGGCTGTGAAATGTTGTAGAAGCCTTTGACACACTACATGTCCTACCTTCCAGGGAACTTGACCTTATAGATCAAAGGGGAGGGCTGGCTCTAACATACTTGGTATATACTGTCCCCCTATGAACCATAAGCAGTAAGAGCCACCATTGTTGCTGTGATACTACCTGGCTTTCTGGCAATATTTTACAGCAGTGTTTTCATGTTATGAAAGAGCCACAGTACAGTGATGGAAGGAAGTATATGCAGATAATCCCTAAATTAATGATGGTTCAGTTTACAGTTTTTTTACTTTACTAGCTAATGAAAGTGATAAACTTTCAAGTAGTAACTGTACTTAAAGTTTTTATCTTTTCCGAGTTTAATGATAATGCAGTGTGGTACTGTTTTGTGATGCTAGGCGATGATCACATGATCACCAGGGTAAACAACCAGTACTCTACAGTGTATGGTGTTGGTAAGCTATGATGTTCGGTAGGTTGGATATATTAAATGCTTTTTCGGCTTATAGTATTTTTCAGTTTATGATGGGTTTATTGGTATATAGCTCCATCATGAGTGAAAACTGGAGACTGGGAATATAGCTCAATGATAGAGTGCTTGCCTAGCAAGCTTGAGGCCCTGGGGTTCAGTCCCTAGTACCTTTAGGGGGGAAAAAAAAAAGGAAGGAAGGTTTGGGGGACTAAGTTGTGTGGCCATGGGTAAGGCTGGTCCTTTGCTTTGTTCCCAGCATAATGTCAGTATGACATACTTTGGTAGTCTGTTTTTTAAAAGGAACATCGTAGCTGGGCACGGTATCACATACCGGTAATCCCAGCAACTTGGGAAGCTGAGATAAGAGGATTGCAAGTTCATAGCCAACCTCAGCAACTTAGTGATACCCTGTTTCAAAATAAAAAAGGCTGGAGCAGTGGCTCAGTGGTTATGGCGCTTGCCTGGCATGTGCGAGTACTTGAGTTCAAACCCTCATACCATGTACACAACAAAGTGTCCAAGCAATGAAAGCCACATGAAAGACTAAATAAAATTCTGTCTCTCTCTCTCTCTCTCACTTTCTCTCTTAAAAAAAAAATTAAAAAAATTTTAAAAAGGGCTGAAGAGTAGTTAAGTGCCCCTGGGTTAAATCCCCAGTAATTGATCGATCAATCAATCATTGAAATTCTCCGAGTATATAGTATATATTCAAGTCAAAGTAATACTCCAGACTGAAACATTTTCCAATATTTCTGTGCTTGACTTACATATTTCATAAAGATTTCAGTTCTTCATTGAACCATAATTTTTCCCCCTTTTGGCAAGTTTCTGAATATGTAGCACCCTACCAGAAGCCTCAAAAGACTGATCAGTGTATATCAAGAAGTCAGATATTTTCCACTGCTTTTGGGAAACATGTTCCTTCCTTGGGCTTTTGTTCTCTGAGCATTGATCTTGTTCAGTATGTCCTTAACACACTAAGTACAGCCAGAAAATAGTTTGGGATTGAATAGGCTGAGCCAAAAGTGGTCCCTGCCCTGAAGGAACTTAAGTTTCAAGAATATATGAGGGTATTAGAGCAGTTGCTTAGCAAATGAATGTGAGTTAGGCACAGGAAGTGTAACTCCTATCTTCTTCATATAGGATACAATACCTGACAAAAAGTAATTCTGTAGCTGGGCATGGTAGTGCATGCTTGTAAGCCCAGCTACTCAGCTTACTGAGGAGGATCACAAGTTGGAGCCTTGGCTATAGTGAGATCCTGTCTCAAAAGTTAATAAACAGGAGCTGGAGTGGTGGTGGCTCAGTGATTACTGTGCTTATCTGGCATGTGAGAGGACGCAAGTTTGTACCCTAGCACCACGTACACTGTGAAGTGTTAGAGCAACGAAAGCCACATGAAAAACTAAATGTGATTCTTTCTCTTTCCCTCTCACTGTCCCTCCCTCACAGCAGTACATTTAAAAAGTAAATAAACAAAAAAGATTGGGGATGTTGCTCAGTGTCAGAGTGCCCCTGGATTTAATCCCCACTATCCTCACACACACAAATAGAGAACAGGGGTAAAGGAATAAGGACCAATGGAGAACAAAGGATCCGTTTGGAGGCAACACCTGATGGTAGGAGTAAATAATTTAGGACAAATGGAACAATAGGTAACACATGAGGTAGACAGGTGAATTTTTTTGTTTTTGTTTTTGTTTTTGTTTTTTTCTGGGGAAAGAGGAAATATTTTCAGGGAACAATTTGCTTTCAGCTGGGGTAGAAGATATATGCAAGACCAGTTAATAGAACTACATGTGTGATAAGGAGTAGAGGGTGCGTTACTTACCTCAACTCTTAGCTTGTCGGGGAAGTAGCCAGAACCCGCTATCTGCTCCTGTTGCCTTTGCCTCCTAACCCATTGCCACCATGCATGAGTGTATCTCCATCCATGTTGGCCAGCCAGGTGTTCAGATTGGCAGTGCCTGCTGGGAGCTCTACTGCCTGAAACATGGCATCCAGCCTGATGGCCAGATGCCAAGTGACAAGACCATTAGGGGAAGAGATGACTCCTTCAGCACCTTCTGTGAGACAGGAGCTGGCAAGCATGTGCCCAGGCAGTGTTTGTAGACCTGGAACCCACAGTCATTGATGAAGTTCACACTGGGACCTACCACCAGCTCTTCTACCCTGAGCAGCTCATCACAGGCGAGGAAGATGCTGCCAGTAACTATGCCCGAGGCCACCATACCATTGGCAAGGAGATCATTGACCTCGTCTTGGTCCGAATTCATAAACTGGCTGACCAGTGCACAGGTCTTCAGGGCTTCCTGGTTTTCCACAGCTTTGGTGGGGGAACTGGCTCTGGGTTCACCTCCCTGGTGATGGAACATCTCTCTGTTGATTATGGCAAGAAGTCCAAGCTGGAGTTCTCCATTTACCCAGCCCCCTAGGTTTCCACAGCTGTAGTTGAGCCCTACAACTCCATCCTTACCACCCACACCACCCTAGTGCACTTTGTTCCTTCATGGTAGGCAGTGAGGCCATCTATGACATCTGTCACAGAAATGTTGACATTGAACACCCAACCTACACTAACCTTAACCGCCTTATTGGCCAGATTGTGTCTTCCATCACTGCTTCCCTCAGATTTGATGGAGCCCTAAATGTTGACCTGACAGAGTTTCAGACCAACCTGGTGCCCTATCCCCACACATCCACTTCCCTCTGGCTACATTTGCCCCTGTCATTTCTGCTGAGAAAGCCTACCATTAACAGCTTTCTGTTGCAGACATCACCAATGCTTGCTTTGAGCCAGCCAACCAGATGGTGAAATGTGACGCTTGCCATGGTTAATACATGGCTTGCTGCCTGTTGTACCATGGCGATGTGGTCCCCAAAGATGTCAATGCTGCATCGCCACCATCAAGACCAAGCGCAGCATCCAATTTGTGGATTGGTGCCCCACTGGCTTCAAGGTTGGCATTAATTATCAGCCTCCCACTTTGGTTCCTGGTGGAGACCTGGCCAAGGTACAGCGTGCTGTTTACATGGTGAGCAACACCGTAGCCATTGCGGAGGCCTGGACTCACCTGGATCACAAGTTTGACTTGCTGTATGCCAAGCGTGCCTTTGTTCACTGGTGTGTTGGTGAGGGTATGGAGGAAGGAGGGTTTTCTGAGGCCCATGAGGACATGGCTGCCCTTGAGAAAGATTATGAGGAGGTTGGTATGGATTCTGTTGAAGGAGAAGGTGAGGAAGAAGGAGAGGAATATTAGCTGTCTGTTCCTTTCAGTCCTGCAGCATATCCATATCACACTCCAGAACTTCAGCTTCAAAAATAGCTAACAGGCATTGAAGTTTACTTGATTAGGTTGTTCACTAGATTGCTATCATGTCTTTTTCCATATGCACCTGTAAGATCCTTCCATTATGTCTCAGAGTAAAGACTTTAAAGAAAGAAAGAAAAAAAAAAAAAGAGTAGGGAGAAGGTGAAAAAATATGTTGCTGTTTTAGAAGACACCAAAGGCCAGGCTGAGATGTTAGGGCCTCATTTTGGCATTGAGAATCTTCTGAAGGTTATGGAGCAAAGGTGTGATGGGCTGGAGCTCAGCCATGGGAATCAGGAATTTATCTGCAGTAGGCAGGAGAGACAAGACCAGTTGGATTTTTGCTTTTGTTGAGGTAAGCAGTACCTAGAACTTGAATTGGACTGATGATCATGGGAATTCAAAGAGGATTGTAGAATTCCCCAGAACTTAAAATGGAGAACAGTGGAAGCAAGAGAATCATTTAACTCCAGGGTTTCTACAGTTGAGAAATTGGGACTGTGATCTGTTTTCATCACCACTATTGAAGGTATTGGAGAGATTTGTCTAGAGTTGGGATGATGTCTTGGAGATGTTGAATTTGAGGTGCAAATGTTGAGGTATGATAGGAGTTTGGGACCAGGATCACAGCCAGAGATGGAGGCTTGGGAGTTATGTGAACAAAAGTGGTATTTGAGAAACTGGAATCCCCAGAGATAGGTAGCATGTTAGAATAGTAAAGCAAACAATCATGGAAGGAATGATTAGGTGTAGAGGCTGTAGCTAAGAAAACAAAAGACTTACTTAGAGCAGCACTTTAGTGTGCTTTGTCTGGGAGGTCTAAGAATAGGGAATTTAAGTTACAGCAACAAGAAAAAAACAATCAGGATTAAACTTTATTTTAATGATAGCCTGGTACAGTGCCTGTAATCCCAACAACTCAGGAAGCTGAGATAGGAGAATTGCCAGTTTGATGCTAGCCTCAGCAATTTGGTGAGACCCTGTTCAAAATAAAAAATAAATAAAGGGCTGGGGATGTTGGCTCAGTGGTAAAGTGCCCCTGAGTTAAATCCCCAGTACAAAAAAAAAAAAAAACTTTTTTAAAGAAAGAGGGGTCAGCGAGAGAGAGAGAAAGAAGCAATTTTTATTCAGTTTTTCATGTGACCTTCATTCCTTGGACACTTCATTGTGTACCTACGTGGTGCTGGGGTTTGAACTCACGAACTTGCACATGCCAGGCAAGCTCTGTAACTGCCAAGATACTGCTCCAGCCCCACCTTTTTTTTTTTTTTTTTTTTTTTTTTTAATGATAAGACATTGGTGACTTGTGAGAGTTTCAATAGAAGTTTGGATAGAAGGGAAGTGAATAGGTATGAAGCCACATGGAAGAGCCAAGTAACTAAAGGAAAGCATGGGTATAGGAAGATTTTTTATTTATTTATTTATTTATTTTGACAGAGAGAGAGAGACAGAATCAATTGTATTTAATTTTTCATGCAGCCTTCGTTGCTCCAAGACTTCGCTGTGTATGTGGTGCTGGGGTTTGAACCCTCGTACTTGTGCATGCCAAGCAAGCACTGTAACTGTAACTGCTGAGCCACCGATCCAGCCCTGAGATTTTTTTTTTTTTTTAAAGAGAGAAGGACAGTGAGAGGGAAAGAATCTTTTTTCTTTTTTTTTTAGTTTTTCATGTGGCTTTCATTGCTCCAAGTAAGTGGTACTGGGGTTTGAACCCGCATCCTCGTGCATGCCGGGCAGGCACCATAACCAAGGTGCCACAGCTTCAGCTGCAAGATTTGTTGTTTTAAAATAGGAGTGGGAGCTGGGAGAATACTTGAGTGTGTGTGCACGTAACATTCATTCATAAGGACCTGAATTAAATCCTCATCACCAAAAAATCAAAAAGGGTGCCCCATACATTATTATAGATAAGAACAAGGAGATGATAGAAAGAGATTGAGGATTAGGTGGGAAGACTAAAAATACTGAAGGATCTGAGGTTGGGTAGGCCTTGGTAGGAGAGAGTGCCTACTTAGTAGTACCTGGCATTCATTCATTCCTTTTTTTTTTTTTTTTTAAGAAAGAGGGACAGTGAGTGAGAGAGAAAGAGAATCAATTTTTAGTTGTTTATGTGGTACTGGGATTTGAGCTGTGTCCTCAGGCATGCCAGGCATTTGTCGTAACCATAATCACTGAGCTCCCACTCCAGCCTCTGAGATTATTTCTTGAATTAAGTGCCTTCTGGAAAGAATGCTTTTCAAAAGATGGTGGTTTGTTTTTGAATCAGAAAATTCCTGATAAATTTTGTTTGCATCCCTTAGGTCCCAGTTGATCTGGGGAAGTATCCTGGGAATTGAAATTTGGGGTGCTTTATCACTGAGCTGCATCCCCAAGTGCCCCCTCCCTTTAAAAATTTTATACTTTGATGGGGCTGGAGCGGCGGCTCAGTGGTTTTGGCGCTTGCCTGGCAAGCACGAGGACCCAGGTTCAAACCCCCCCAGCACCACATACACAACTAAGTGTTAGAGCAACTAAGGCCATGTGAAAAACTCAATAAAGTTGTTTCTCTCTGTCTCTCTCACTGTCCCTCTCTCTTTAAAAAAAAAAATTTATACTTTGAGATGGTCTTGCTGAATTGCCCAGTCTGGCTTCAAAGTTGTGATCTTCCTGCTTCAGCCTCCCAAGTAGCTGAGATTACAGGCATGCATCATCACACTTAGCTTTTGGGTGGACTTTGTGCACAAACCAGTACATGTTAGCTTTGCCCAAAGGTAGAGCCATGCATCCCTTAATGATGAGGGTATGGTCTAAGAAATGTGTTAGTTTCATTGTGAGAACTTATATAGAGTTCCTGCAGCTTTGAAGAGAGACTTAAAGTTGAACAATGCAACTTTGTTCTTTTTCAAGATTATTTTAGATATTCTAGGTCTGATGATTTTCCATGTGAATTTACTTGACTAGTTATCAATTTCTGCAAAGAACCCAGCTGACATTTTGATAGGGATGATGTTGAATCAATAGATTAATTTCGAAAATTTTAACAGTGTTGTCATTCAGTTCATGAATGTGGGGTTTTTTCCATTTTTTTAAATCTGTAATTAGCAGTATTTTGTGGCTTTCAGAGTATAAATTTTGTACAATTTTAGTTAATTTTATTACTAAGTATTCTTTCTGGTGCCATTTATGAATGCTTTTTTTTTAAGAGAGAAAAGGACAGTGAGAGAGAGAGACAGAATCAATTTTTATTGAGTTTTTCACATGGTTTTCTTTGCTCCAACACTTAGTTGTATATATGGGTGCTGGGCTTTGAACCCATGTACTTGAGCATGCCAGGCAAGTGCTGTAACCACTGAGCCATCACTGCAACCCCATGAATGTTTTTTTTTTTTTTTTTAGTGTTCATTTTTAGATTGTTCATTGCTAGAGTATAGAAATATAGCTGATTTTTTTCAAGTTGATTTTGTATTATACAATATTGCTGAACTTATATAATCCTTTTTTTTCTTTTTTTTTTTGAGAGAGAGAATGAATATCAGTTTTACATAGTTTTTCATGTGGCTTTCATTGCTCTGACACTTTTTTGTGTACATGGTGCTGGGGTTTGAACCTGCAACCTCACGCATGCCAAGTAAGCACTGTAACCGCTGAGCCACCGTTTCAGCACCTGAACTTACATAATATTCTTTTTTTTTTAAGAGAGAAGGACACAGAGAGAGAGAGAGAGAATCAACCTTTTACTGAAGTTATTACATGGTTTTCGTTGCTCTGACACTTGGCTCTGACACCCTTGTATGTGGGTGCTGGGGTTTGAACCCCTATACTTGTACATGCCAGGAAAGCTCTATAACCGCCAAGCTACCGCTCCAGCCCTTATTCTATTAATATTTTAATGGATTCCTTAGAATTTCCCATGTATAAGATCAAATCATGGGGGCTGGAGCGGTGGCTCAGTGGTTATGTCACTTGTCTGGCAGGTGTGAAGACGAAGGTTTGAACCCCAGCCCCATATACACAATGAAGTGTCGGAGGAACGAAAGCCACATGAAAAACGACATAAAATTGATTCATATTCTCTCTCTCTCTTTCTCCCCCTGCCCCTTAAAAAAAATCATGTCATACTTGGCATGGTGATGGTGGTGCAAACCTATAATCCCAGCATCTTGGGAGGCTGTCACAGGAGGATCATGAGTTCTAAGCCAGCCTCAGCAACTTAGTGAGGCCCTAACCAACTTAGCAAGACCCTGTCTCAGAAAACCGGCTGAGGAAGTGGCTGACTGGTTAAGCCTGGGTTCAATCCCTGGTACCCCTCCCCCCAAAAAATCACATGGCATGTGAATTGGGCTGTTTTACGTCTTCCTTTATAATCTGGATACCTTTTATTTCATTTTCTTACCTAATTGTCCTGGCCATAACTTTGAATACTATGTTGGATAGAAGTAACTGGAACAGACCCTCCTGTCTTGTTCCTGATCTTATGGGGAAGAATATTTGTCTTTTACCATTAAGTATAATTTTTGCCAAGAGTTTTGGTGTTTTGCCTTTTGGTGCTAAGTGGAACACTGTAATGGAATTTTGAATTTGGGTATGCTAACTGAAGCTTCTGCCCCATGGCCAGAAATATGTGTGCCATAGCCTGAAGCTATTCATAATTCTTATGCATTGCAGTTAACACCTTTGTCTTGTGTTTAGGTGATGGCTGCCATCCGGAAGAAACTGGTGATTGTTGGTGATGGAGCATGTGGCAAGACATGCTTGCTCATAGTTTTCAGCAAGGACCAGTTCCCAGAGGTATATGTGCCCACAGTGTTTGAGAACTATGTGGCAGATATTGAAGTGGATGGAAAGCAGGTGAGTACACTTCTCATAATAACTGATGTCATTCTGCATGTTAGACTGTTCATAGAGCCTGTAAAAAATTAGGCCCTTTTGCCTCTTTAAGTACAAAATATAACAGAAATGTTGGAGTCATCATTCTCATCATGCCATCTTAGTCAAATTTTGTTCTTGTTTTGCCATACTGGGGAATTGAACCTAGGGGTGTTCTACTGCTAAGTGATAGCTTTGTCCCTTTTTATTTTGAGACTGGGTCTTACTATGTGACACAGGCTGGCCTCAAACTTGGAATCCTCTTGCCTCAGCCTTCCAGGTCACTGGGATTATAGGTGTACATCATCACACCCTGCTAACTATTCATTTTTAACTGTCTTATGCAAACTTTGTCTACATTCATGTGTATTTCATATGGTGCAGCTGCCATTTCAGGTTTATTTATGTTGAAATTCAGTTTGTAACCAAATACATAATGTTCAGATGAACATTTTGTGTGGATGGACTGTTTTTATAAGTTCTGTCTATATTTCCTCAAATGTCCAAGTGTTGAGATTACTTTGAAGAGGTCCTTATTAATTGTGCTTCTCAAATGGTTGAACTGATTTGACACCACCACCAACATCTGTGGTAACATTTAAACAACATCTGCATTTAATTGTTATTGTTATTACTATTATTATTTGTATTTTCAGACAATCTTGCTTTAGCAAGATGGCTCAGGCTGGCCTTAAAGTTGTGATACCCCTGCCTCAGCCTCCCAAGTAGCTGGTTTACAGGGGTATGCCACAGCACCTAGCAGTTTGTTTTGTTTCTTTTTCTTTTCTTTCTTCCTTTTTTTTTTTTTTTAAGAGGAAGAGAGAGAATCAGTTTTATTTGTTTTTTCATCTGGCCTTCTTTTCTCCAATACTTAGTTGTGTACGTGGTACTGGGGTTTGAACCCAGGTCCTCACGCATGCCAGGCAAGCACTCCAACTGCTGAGCCACCACTCCAGCCCTTGTTTTGTTTCTTGACTAACATAAAACAGCCTGCCACAGTTGTTTCAATTTCCTGACATTGATGACAAGGTCATTGTTTCCCCATGTCTGTCCTGGAAGCCCTGTGGCAATACTAGGACAAAGGTCTTACGGGATTTATCTTATACTCCCTTTTGCTGTCAAAATAATTTCTTACTTGAACTCCTGTACATATTCTGAAGAGGAATGAAATTCTCAGCAAATGGGTCAGCTGGATAAAAAGAAAACTAGGACAAAGTGCTCTGCTCCAATATACTTAGTCCTCTTGGGCCTGTGCTGTTATTAACCCTTAATACATAGCTTCTGTAATTCTGTCTCCTTTCTTACTTGCCTCCTTTATCTACCATCCCTTTCTGTCCCAGAATCCCCTAACCCTTATTTGTTGCATCATGTGTTAAAAGTGGGTTAGGGGGGCTGGGGCAGCTGCTTTGTGGTTACAGTGCTTGCCCAGCATGTGCGAGTACACGAGTTCAAACCCCAGCACCATATACACAACTAAGTGTCTGAGCAGCAAAGGCCATGTGAAAAAGTAAAAAAAAAAAATTGATTTTCTCTCTCTCTCTCTCTCTCTCTCTCCCCACCAACCCCTCTCACTCTCTGTCTCTTTAAAAAAAAAAAAAAAAAAAAAA
>PVKS010001845.1:0-130662 GCA_004027875.1 Aplodontia rufa | reverse complement strand
TCCACTGGAGAGAAGTTTCTTTTAAGTTCCTTAGCCCATTTATTGATTGGATTATTTGTGGGTTTCTTTAGTTCCTTGTATATTCTGGATATTAGCTTCTTTTTCTCAATTGTATGTTTGTGTGATTTGGGCATTGTGTGGTATTAGCTATAATTCATTTGTTTTCATTATTGTATAGTATTTCATTGTATGAATGTACCACCATTTATATGGCTAGTGTACTGGTGTATGCATATTTAGGATATTGTATCTTATGAAGAACTGAATATTTATTCATTATAAAATGGTCTCCCCTAGTCATATATACTTTCGTAAAGACTATCTAATCTGATATAAATATGGCTAAGTCTTCATAAACTTACTGTTTTCATGGTACATTTTTTTTCCATTTTCTTTCTTTAGTTCTTGATGTCCTTAAAGTGGTGATGGACATTGGAATTATTCCCTATTAGGGGTCATGGTAAGTAAGGCTCCTGTGGACTTTCTCCTGGGATACAAATTTCCTTCTATGCATGGAACTGTATAGCCACAGGCATGAAGTGGTTTCAAATTTATAGGAAATGCAAAACTGTTTCCACAGTGTGAAAGTTTATAATTTTACCAGAAATATAATAAGAATTCCTAAAGCTTTCCGTATTGTCCATCTTTTAACTTTTAGACATCTGGTTAGTGGGTTTTTTGGTGAAAGAGAGAGAGAAAGAACTAATTTTATTAATGTTAATAAATTAATTTAACAACAAAATTTAATAAGTTAATTTTAATTAATTATTAATTTTACATGTGGCTTTTTGTTGCTCTGACACTTCATTGTGCACACAGTGCTGGGGTTTGAACCTGCGTCCTCATGCATGCCAGGCAAGTGCCATAAATGCTGAGCCACCGCACCAGCCCCTGGTTGGTGGGTTTTAATTTACCTTTTCTCAATTATTGATAGGTCTTGTACCTTTCTGTATGTTTACAGATTACTTGGATTTTCCTTTTTCAGAGGAACTGTTAAAAGTCTCTCCTGCACTTTTCTTTTCTAATTAATTTCTTTCCTTGTCTCTTTTTCTGTGAGATTGCCTGTCTTTATTGAATTTATTTGTGAGAATTCTTTATACGTCTTGGATATAAGCCCTTTGTGGGCTCTATTTTTGTTAATATCTATTCATACTCTGCCGCATACCTTTTCATTTGCTTAATGGTACATACTCAGGAAATGAAGTTCTTAATGTGGTCAAATTTATCAACCTAGTGATTTTTATGTTGTGTTTAAGAAAATGTGCCATAAACCAAAGTCATAATCTCTTCTCTTTCATTCTGAAATGTTATCACTTGCTTTTCATACTTAGGTGTATGATCCACCTAGAATTGTTTTTTTGTTTGTTTGTTTGTTCACAGTATTGAGATAAGAGTTGTTCATTTTTCCCTTATGCGCACCTGATTATCACAACACTGTTTAATGAAAAAGCCACCCTTTCCCTGCTGCTGTAACGGTTAGCATAAACCAAATGTCCCTAACATCCTATAGATCTGCTTCTATTAGGAGTCATTGGTCTATTTGTCTATTGATGCTAAGAGATCATTATCTTAATAACTGTGCCTTTTAAATAAATTTTTTTTTAAAGAGAGAGGGTCAGCGACAGAGAGAGAGAAAAAGAGAATCAATTTTATTTAGTTTTTCATGTGTCTTTGGTTGCTCGAACGCCTCGTTGTGTACGGTATGGTGCTGCTGTTTGAACTTGTGTCCTTGTGCATGCCAGGCAAGTGCCACAACTGCTGAGCCACTGCTCCAGCCCTTTTTAAATAAATTTTGATGTCCAATAAAAGTGTTCTCATCTTGTTTTCTTCTTTAAGTTGTATTTGTTATTCATTGTTCTTTGAATTTCTATTTCTTTTTGGAAGTCCTATTGAAAATTTCTATAAAAACATTTTGGGATTCATTTTAAAGCAAAACCAATTTGGGCAGAATTAAACACTTGCAATAATGAGTCTGCTAATTCATTACCAAGGCATATATATTTCTTTAGAACTTTAAACATTTACCTCATTATATTTTATAATTTTCTGTGAGTGGTATTTCCACAGGTTTTGTTAGATTCATTCCTAAGAACTTGATATCTTTTAATCTATTGTGAATGCTATCTTTTTAAAAATTTCATTTTCCAGCTGCCACTTGAGTTGAGAAATGAAATTGACTTCTATATATTGACATTGCTGTTCTATTTTGTCTTGTCATTACATTTAGATCATCTCACATTTGCCATTCACTGTCCCCCCCCCTTTGGTAATTCCTTTAGTGCAAATGCGGTTAGCAAATCCTCTCAGCTTTTGTTGGTGAGACAGTGTCTGTATTTTACCTTCACTTTTTTTCCCTGATTCACTTGTTTGAATCAGGATCCTAAAAAGCCTACCTATAGATGATTATTAATAAGACTTCTCATTCTTTTCAACTATAACTTTATTGTCATTTTTTCTTATACTATTTTTTATTTTTTGGCAGCTACTAGCCCGTCCTGTGGCGCATCCCATAAACTTAGCTTTGCTGATATCATCTCCTAAGTGTCCTTTAAAGTGTTTTCTATATTTTCCACAAATTGGTAGTTGAAGCATTTATCAGATGGAGATTCAGTTATTTGGTAAAAGGTTTCAGATGTGGTACTGAGCGCCCCCATAATAAGAAGGCACATAATATCCGACTGCCTCTTTTTTCTTATGAAAACAGTTATTGATAATCAACTTTCTCCTTTTTATATCAATTTCTCTACTCGGTTTGGTTGTATGAAGTTTCTCATCTGGTACTTCCTTCAAGAAGTGCTGGTAAGAATAATAATAGTCTCACATGTTTATGGTTTGTTTGTGGCCTTTATCCTTGAAAGATAGTTTAACTGAATAAGTAAGCAGCTCATATTCTTCTCCCTGAAATTGTTATTATTATTTTTTGCAGTTTTTCTATCTTGTATTTTTTTTCTATTCATTCAACATAGTCTTACATATTGGAGGGAATTGTTACATAGTCATGAATATATGGATATTAACAAGGTTAAGTTAAGGCTGATCCTAGTCCATAGTCTCCCCCCTTTGACCACTGTTCCTCCTGTTCCCATGTTTCCCCTACTCTACCCCATGTTAGTTGGGCTTCTCATGGGTGTCAAGGGTTCCCAGCTGCGTTGATAAAGACAGCATCTACCTTTGCTTCTCAAGAGTTTTTGTAAAGTGTTAAAAATATGGCTTTATTTTTCTGAGAACTCCTGGCTTTTCACCTCTTCCCCACTTTCACCAGGATTTTCTCTACCCCTACTGACCTTGTCCTACTCAATTTCAATTATTTTTCTAGCAGTTTCCCACCAGTCTGGAGTTTCACCCTGGAAGGAAAGTTGAGCTGCTTAGTTTTGAGAATTTGCGGGGTCCACATCCCTCCAGACAATCAAACCTGACCACAGATTCCGTGCCTTCACTCTTTTTTTTAATTCAGAAATTTATTTGTTGAACAATCAAACAAGCTTCTAATGAAATAATATAATATATATATAAATTCTGAAAATTGGATTTACCTCCTAGACCCCCCCCAATTACCCACCATTATCCCCCCTCCTCCTGCTCCTTCCCAATACATCTCTACAGATGCCTTAGGTTGTATGATATTGCACCTTATCCGGATTTAAAACATGATAATAGACCTCCTTTCTCAATGGCCAGGGTCTAACTCAATCATGTGAGAAATGCTTCCCAGGTGAAGCTGCTGAATTTCAAATTATACTTAGGTGCCTTTTGGGAGAATAGCTATTGAAGACATTGATTCTGTCTTTTCAGGACTACCCAATACTCTACTGCTTCCCTCTGCTTTTTCTTCAGTATGTGCTGGCACTGTGTATGTCCAAAAGCCATTCATTAAAAGCATTTACAATTTGGATAAATGGGGGTAACATATTCTTTATTTTTGTTTTAGACATTATTCTTGGTCTCCTAATTTTTCAGTCTTACTTTTTGTATTTGTAAAGATGATTCAATGACAAAAACGCCATTGCTACTATCACTACAACTGTCTTCCTGGAATTCCTCGCTCATCTTTATTCTTGAAAATTTTTTTTTCACTTTATTGAGGAGTTGTGATGTTGTACAATCATAAATGCATATGTAGTAACAATGTGATAAGCACCTGATCATGATCCATAATCACCCCCACACTGTCCACCCCCAGGCTCTGGACTCTTCTATATTTCTCCCCTATAATATACATAAATGTCCATATATATATACATATATGCATAAGTATTATATGGCTTCTTGGGGCAGTAAAGAGTAAGCTACATTGTTGATTCCACCCCACTTCAAGGTCCCTCCCTATCCTCCCTCCCTCCCTTTTCCCTCCCGCTGCTTCCCTTAACCCTCCCCACTACGTATCTATGGTTCCCCTAGAATATGTGTTGCTTTGACTTTGGTGAGTCCAGTACATGAGCTTGACTACCTTTCTCCCAAGCCTTGATTTTTTCCTAGCCTCCACAAATGAGAAAAATATTTGACCCTTGAGTTTCTGGGTTTGGCTAATTTTGCTCAACATAATTTCTTCCATTGCCATCCATTTACCTTCAAAGGCCATAATATCATTGTTTCTAATAGCTGAGTAGAACTGTATTGTGTATACATATATATACTGCAGCATTTGGATCCATTCATCCAGTAAAGGGCATCTGGATTATTCCATAATTTAGCCATTGTAAATTGAGCTGCTATGAACACTGGTTTTGCTGTGTCACTGTAATGTCCTGATTCTAACTCCTCTGGGAAAATACCCAGAAGAGGGATAGCTGGGTCCTATGGTGGATTCATCCCTAATTTTTTGAGGATTCTCTGCACTGCTTTCCAGAACGGCTGGACCAGTCTGTAGTTCCATTAATAGTGTGCTAGTGTTCCTATCATCCCACAATCCATCCAGCATCTGTTACTGTTTATATTCTTCATCTTTGCCAATCTGACTGGAGTGAAAAGAAATCTTAATGTAGTTTTGATTTGCATTTCTCTGATTACTAGTGATTTAGATCACTTTCTCATGTATTTATTGGCTTGCTTGATTTCCTCTGTTGAGCAGTGCCTGTTTAGCTCTCTGGCACATTTATTGATTGGATTGTTTGTGGTTTTGATATTAATTTTTGAGTTCTTTGTAAATTTCTTTGTAAATATTAGTTTCCTATCAGTGGAATCACAGGCTGTGATTATCTCCCATTCTGTAGTTTTTCTCTTGACAGTTTTGACCAATACCTTGGCAGAGAAAAAGCCTTTTAGTTTAATGGCATCCCACTCAACTGATTCTTGAATTTAATTCTTTTGCTTTGGGAGTCTTGTTGAGAAAGTCATTGCCTATTCCCATATGCTGGATTATTGGTCCTAATGTTTCTTCTAGCAGTTGAGTGGTAGCTGGTTTAATTCCTAGTTCCTTGATCATTTTTGTTTGATTTTTGTGCAAGATGAGAGGTAAGGATCTAATTTCAACTTCCTACAATGCCTCTCCAGTTTGTCCAGCACTGTTTGTTGAATAAGCTGTCTCTCCTCCATGTTATATTTTGACTCCCGTTGCCAAATATCAGATATTTTAAAATTTGTGGGTTTCTCTCAGGGTCTTCTACTCTATTCCATTGGTCTTCATGCCTATTTTGATACCAATACCATGCTGTTTTTGTTTCTACAGTTCTTTAGTATAGTTTCAGGTCTGGTATTGTGAATCCACCTATTCTACCTTTCTTGCTTAGTAATGTTTTGACTAGTCTGGGTTTCTTGTTATTCCAAATGAATTTGAGAATTGTTTTTTCTATATTTATAAAGAATGATATTGGTATCTTGATGGGAATTGCATTGAATCTGTGCAGTGCTTTTGGCAAAATGACCATTTTAATTATATTAATTCTGCCTAACCAAGAACATGGAATATCTTGGTGTCTTTTCAGGTCTTCTTCCATTTCTTTCTTCAGTGTTAATAATTTTCACCATAGGTCTTTCATTTCCCTTGTAGATTAATTCCCAAGTATTTTATTCTTTTTGAGGATATTGTGAGTGGGACCAATTTCCTGATTTCTTCTTCTGCCCTATTATTGTTCGCATATAGGTAAGCTATTGATTTTTGGGTGTTTATCTTGTAGCCTGCCACTTTGCTTAATCTGTATATAAGCTCAAACAATTTTCTGGTAGAGTTTTTTGGATATTCCAGATATAGGATCATGTCACCAGCAAAAAGGGAGAGTTTGACTTCCTCTGTTCCTATTCTTATCACTTTGATTTCCTTCTTTTGCCTGATTTCTCAGGCGAGGTTCTCAAGGATCATATCGAATACAAGTGGTAAGAGTGGGCAGCCTTGTCTTATTCCAGTGTTTAGTGGAAATGCTTTCAGCTTTTCTCCATTTAGTATTATACTATCTATGTTTTTGTCAGATATGGCCTTTACCTAGTTACGATACGTTCCTTTGATCCCTATCTTCTCCAGAATTTTGATCTTAAATGTGTGCTGGATCATAAATTGGGTGCTGAATTTTATCAAAGGTCTTTTATGCATCAATGAGCATATAGTTTTTGTCAATAATTCTGTTTAAATGATGAATTACATATATTGATTGCATACGTTAAACTAGCCTTGCATCCCTGGAATGAAGCCCACTTGATCATGATGAATTATCTTCTTATGTGTTTTTGAATGTGTTTTGCTAGAACTATATTAAGGATTTTTGTGTGTATATTCATGAGGAATATTTGTCTGTAGTTTTCTTTTATGATGTGTCTTTGTTGGATTGTTGGGTTTTTGTATCAGTTATGGTTTGTTGGGAACATGAGGCCCAGCTGGCTTGTAAAAGAATTGGTGGTAAACAACTCTAAGGGGTCCATCTGGCTTGTAATTAGCAAATTGCCTGACCGCATGACTAAGCTATTCAGCCACTCATTTGTTACAATTGGAGAAATGTGTTTGCACTGTACCCCTATTGGTTGCTCTATTGGATAAATAGAGTAGCGACTAGTCAGGTAAAAAAGCAGCCGAAGAAGAAAGCAGCCAAAGAAGAAGCATAGAACCAGAGAAGAAGGCAGCCAGGAGGAAAGCAGCCGTGTCCTGAAGGAAGAAAGCAGAAAAGAGACTCAGCAGAGACTTTGGAGAGATCAGCAGTGGTAGAAGATGGAGGTCCCGTGTTCTGGCTGCCGGCGTTCGCCCCCTTGTTCCCGGCTCCCCAACCCTTCCTGACTAGGCCCCTTGGGGAGCAGCCCAGGTTCACCCGGTTGCTCTGCCTGCTCCCTGCTCTGGAGTGCTGCGGGGAGCGACTCCTTTCCCCCAGGTCCCATCCCCGTCCTCACTAGGCCCCTTGGGGGCAGCCCAGGTCCGCTGGGTCGTTCTGCCCGCTCCTCGCTCAGGAACGCTGCGGGGAGCAACTCCTCTCCCCTGGTCCCCAGCCCTGTCCTGTCGGCGCCCGGTTCCCAGTGTCCTGCCGCCCCCGGGGAACGGCTAAGGTCCACCGAGGTCGTTCCGCCTGCTCCCCGCTAAAGAACCCTGCGGGGAGCGACAATGGTTACCTCACAAAAAATGTTTGGGAGAGTTCCCTCGTTTTCAATTTCTTGGAATAGCTTATTAACGAAAGGTGTTAAGTCCTCTTTATAGGTGTAGGTGTGGTAAAATTTAGCGGCAATCCATCAGATCCTTCTTTGGAAGGCTTTTAATTGCTATATTGATATCTGTGTCTGTTATTGGACCGTTTAGGCTTTCAATACCATCCTGTGTCAACTTGGGGATGCTGTATGTGTCTAAAAATTTGTCCATGTCTTCCAGATTATCTAATTTAGAGGAGTATAATTTTTCAAAGTAGGTTCTGATAATTCCATTGGATTTCTCTAGGATCAGTGGTTATCCCTTTTCGTTGGTGTTTTTGTTGATTTGCTTCATTTCCCTCCTTTCAGTGAGATTTCCTAGAGGTCAGTCAATTTTAATTAGTTTTTCAAAGAACCAACTCTTCATTTCGTTGATACTTTTTATTGGGGTTTTTTTTTTGTTGTTGTTGTTATCAATTTCATTGATTTCAGCTCTGATCTTGATTATCCCTGTCTTTTGTTGGTTTTGGGATTAGATCTTTCTTCCTTTTATAGGGATTTAAGGTAGAGCAATAGCTTATTTTCAGAATCTCTCTTGATTTTTTTTTAAGAGAGAGGGACAGTGGAGCAGGGGAGAAAAAGAATCAATTTAATTTAGTTTTTCATGTGGCTTTCATTGCTCTGACATTTTGTTGTGTACCTGGTGCTAGGGTTTGAACCTGCTGCATCTTCATGTTTGCCAGGCAAGTGCCATAACTGCTAAACCACTGCTCCAGTCCCCTCTCTTGATTTTTAATGTAGGCATTTGTTGCTATAAACTTTCACCTTAATAATGCTTTCATGCTGTCCAAGTGGTTTTGATATGTTGTATCTTCATTCTCATCTGCTTCCAAGAATTTCTTGATTTCTGCTCTCATGTCTTCTTGAATCCAATCTTTAATTAATAGGGCATTATTCAATCTCCATGTATATATGTATTTTCTGTTATAAATTTTGCTGTTAATTACTACGATCATGGTGTCATGATCTGATAGGATACATGGGATGATATATAATTTTTATATTTGCTGAGATTTTCTTTAAATTTTTTATTTTGAGCAACCTTACAAGATTTTAACAAAATAATATAAAATGTGTATAAAATATGTATATATTCTGGATATTGCAATTATCCCCAGGAGTGCCCCCCTGAGATTTCCTTTGTGAACTAGAATATGATCTATTATGGAGAAGGATCCATGCACTCCTGAGAAGAAGGTAAACTCAGTCAATTTGGGATGGAATAACCTATTGATTTTTCTTAAGTCCATTTGATTTATGGTGTTGTTTTGACTGGAGATCTCTTTATTTTTTATTTTTTAAAATTTTTTTGCTTTGACATTTTGTCTGTTGGTGATAGAGGAGTATTAAATTCTCCCAGTATTATTGTGTTGGGGTCCATAAGTGGTTTTATGTCATGGAGTATTTTTTCCACATATTTGGGAGTGTTGGTGTTTGGAGCATCGGTATTTACTATAGTTATTTCTCCCTGATGTATTTATTCCCTTTGCTAGGATGTAGTGGCCTTCTTTATATCTTCTGAATAAATTTAGTTAGCTCTGGATGGGGGTCCTTAGGGGTGTCCTAGGCACCTGTCCATCCCAGAGACCAGAGACCTCAGCCTGAATGGCAGTTGGGTGGGAAGGATGGCTCTGGGCTTCACCTTTATTCTTGAAAAATATTTGTGCTGGATGTGGCAATTATTTTCCTAAAGCAAATAAAGACCTGTCGTTCCACTCGTTGCTACCTACCATTATCACTGATGAAAATTGCCTGTTACTCTTATTGCTATTCTTTAAGATTGTCTGCATTTTCCTTGGGCTACTTCAACAAATATTTCCTTTTTTAAAAGTTCAGTAGCCTTCGAGGGTAAATGGATGGTTATGGAAGAGATCATGATGAGTAAAATCAGCTTAACCCAGAGATCTAAGGGTCGATTGTCTCCACTCATCTGTGGAGGTGGGGACTAGACCCTGGACAATGAGAAAGTTGGTCTAGAAACATGAGTTAAATTCAGATAAAAAGTAATGCTTTACAATCTAATACTCTTTTTAGAGTTATAATGGGAACGGGAAGGGAGAGATAAGGGAGGGTAATTGGGGGGGCACTCCTGGGGATAGTTTCAATGTCCAGAATATATACACATCTTATACACATTTTATATTGTTTTGTTAAAATCTTGTAAGGTTGCTCAAAAATAAAAAAATTAAATAAAAAAAAAAGTTCAGTATGGGGGCTGGAGTGGTGGCTCAGCATTTATGGTGCTTGCCAGGCATGTGTGAGGACACAGGTTCAAATCCCAGCACCACACACACAATGAAGTGTTGGAGCAACAAAAGCCACATGAAAAACTAAATAAAATTGATTCTCTCTCTCTCTCTCTCACTGTCCCTGTTTTCCTTTAAAAAGAAAAGTTCAGTATGATGTGATTTGGTGTTGACTAATTATTATGTTATCCTTGGAATCTGTTAGGGTAACAGAAAGTTGCAAATCATAAATTTTGGACTATTCTCAACCATCATCTCTTCTTCCCATTTTCTGTGTTTTCTCCTTTGAAATCCCTTTGGGTCTTTAGTTTCAGTATATTAGACCTCCTTACTGTATCCTCTGGGATCCTACCTACTTTTCTTTAATTTACACATGTCTTTCTTCTCATGCTATTTTATGAATAGTTTCTTCTAACCCCTCTTTCAGTTTGCTTTTCTCTCTTCAGCTATACTTAATGGGCTATTGAATCCAAGTAATGCATTTTTTTAAAAAATCCTATAATTTCTAGTTATTTTCCAAATCTGTAAAGTCAGCACTTATGACTTATAGTTCTTTATTGAAAATATGTGTTGAACTTTATATCTATGGAAATAGAAATAGTAGGCTAATTGTTTTTATAATCTGTGCCTGGAAATTGCATTATTCAAATTACTTGCAATCTCTTTTGTTTTTCCTGTTTTTCTTTTCTGTGGTCTTAAATACCTCCTTCATTCCGTTATTATTGATTGTATGTTGGCTGTTGTATGCGGGGATTAATTGGCAAAAATAATTTGATGACTATTATGGTGTTGTTTTTATCCTGAGAGGATTCTCAATTGCCCTTTCCAGGTGCTTGGGGGTTCTAGCAATATAGGATTCTCTGAATCTAATTTCAGGGCTTGAGCTTTTCTAAGTCTCTTAGAGGACTTAAAACTAAGCTGCATTCCTTATGCATGTGATTTCATCATTAATTCTAGGATTGAGTCTTTTCAGTTGACAATATGTAGTTGTAGGGCAGGCCCAACATGGCTGTAGTTAGTCTGTCTCTCTGAGGTTTCTGATGGGCTGTTTTTAGTATGTATCCAAGACCATGAACATCCTGATTCGGCATATATACTCAAGACCATAAACATTTGCTTGTGATATTGGCCTGCTATGTAACCTTTTGGCAGTATGCTTTCTTTGTCTGACCTGCACATAAAAAGAAAGGCCTATGGAAATGGCTGGGGTAAAAGGCTGGAGGCTACAGGCTACTGACTTTGAATAAAAAATGTCTACTATCACAACTGTGCCTCACATCTTCTTTCAACTGTCTGGATCCCAAATCTGTTTCCTGAGTCTGAGCCACCAGTGTAGAATGTTTTATTAGAACTCTAACTTAGGCCAGCATTATATCTTAACCTTTGTCTTTCCAAATCTGTATGATGGTATAGAAAATTCTTGCCGGCCCCTTTGCCCTTTTTGTTGCATTAGCAAATGTCCTTTGGGTTAGAAAAGGAACCATATAGTCTCATTTTTCTGTATGTCTCTTTTCTCTTAGATATTTGCCTAGTAATTCAGTTTTTTTTAAAGAGAAAGGGACAGAGAGAGAGAGAGGGAGAGAAAGAGAATCAAATTTTATTTAGATTTTTCATGTGGCTTTCATTGCTCTAACACTTAGTTGTGTATGTGGTAATGGGGTTTGAACCTGGGTACTAGTGCATGCTGGCTATGCGCCATAACCATGGAGCCACAGCTTCAGCCGCTAGTAATTCCATTGTAACTTGATTGCTCTTTGATGCTTTCAGATGGAAGTGTTTTACATAATCTGTCTAGAATTCTTAAATTAGTATAATTGAACTTTTAGAAAGGAGAATAGTTTTTCTACCTCTGATCCTTAGCAGGATGATCACCCAGTTTACCATCATCAAAGTCTTTCCTTCATTGGTAAAATAGCATTCATGAAAATCAATCTTGTTTGTTTTACATCCCCAATATATAAATAAGATGCATAGTACATAATAAACGCTTTACTAAAAAGAACGATGCTGCTGCTGCTACTGTTATTAGCAAGGACTGCATCTTACCAAATATTACATCTATGCAGCATCTACTAAATCTTTCTGGCTAATCATATAATTAGCACCTCATTGAGAACTTCAAGGTATATAAATGGAAAAAAAGCATTTTACCACTTAAGCCTACTTTGTGATTAAAGCAAGCAAAAGGGATGGGGGAAAGACAAAGAATGGCTAGAACTCTTAGAAATTTTACCCAATTGTCCACTAATTATGGAAGAGATAGGTATCTGTTCCTTTTTTTTTTAATAATGTCTGTATATTAACTTCTGTGTCTTGCTGGAAAATAAGTACCATTGTCCTTTCAAGTCTCCACCTACTTAACATTCTCCCAGATTATTTGGCCTATAGGAGAGGAAACACAATGCATTGATCTCCTAAAATATGGAATGAACAAAAGCTCATGAAGTCCATGGGGTACTTTAATTTCCTCCTCTATTTTTTTCTGCTCAGAATTCCCTACGGGCAGGAGTGACTGCCAAGTTTAGTGACACTTGAAATGAGACTGTATCAGTTTGGAGATTTAGATACCTCTCCTCCCATAACCAACAGCTCTAATGGCTCTTGCTTTCCTGTTTGAGAGCAATAAAGGGCACTATGCTCCCTGCAGTGCTCATGCTGCTCCCTTCAGTGTGAGGCCAAGACATTAGGAAAGCAGCAGGCTTATTTGCCACTTCTAGATCCTGTACTGAAAGCTGTGTGTGAAATGACAGTAATAAAATTATTGTTGTAATCACTGTCATCAATGACTAAACATATTACATGTTTTAATACACTATGATCATTTTTTAAAAATCTGGACTTTGGAAGTTATGATTAGACCCATAAAGAAATGGATGCAACATAATTTCAGTCAATTATCCAAATTCACACATTTAGCAAGTTCTCACTAACCTCTCTAAATTTGTATTTTCCACCTGTAAAATGGTAAATGTTATTAGCTTTGACAGGATGGTTGGATAAAGTGGTCACGCATTATGCCTGGCATGTAACTGGCATTCAGTATTTTTGGTTACAGAACTGTAGAGTGCACTAGAATGTGTCTTCTTTGTGTGGGTTGTCTTGATCACAGTGCCTAGCACCATGCCAGAAACTATATTGGTGCCCAGTAATTATTTAACAAAATGTAATCATCTAAATCTTCAGCAAAATAGAACCTTAGAAGACAACTAATGGAACATGATTTAGTGAAGGAACCCTTTTCCAGGGAAGAGCAACCAGTGCGTCATTCTCACAAGGCAATTGTGTTAGTCAGCTTTCCTTCACTGTGACCAAAATCCCTAACAAGAACCACTTAGAGGAGTAAACAATGATTTGGGATTATGGTTTCAGAGGCTTCTGTCCATGGTTGGCTGGCTCCAAGGCAGAATCATCATGGCGGAAGGGCTTGGCAGAGGAAAGTTGCTTAGCGCATGGCAGCCAGAAAGCAGGGGTGGCAGGAGCTGGTGGGGAAAGTAAATCCTTCCAGGGCTCATCTCTGCTGACCTGCTTCCTCCAGCCAGGTGGACTCCACTGGGAGTGCACCAAGGGTCCACTGATGAGGTGAGAGACCTCGTGACCCAATCTTTGCCTAAGAATCACAGCTCTGAACCTTGCTGCATTAGGGAAAATGCTTTCAACCCATGAGCCTTTGGGGTACACTCCAGATTCAAACCCTAACAGCAATCCACTCTATTAATAAAGAATTCTAATTTGAGAAAAATCATCCTTTATATTAACAAAAATGATACGTAAGTTGAGGGCCTTGGGTCTGATTTTGTTTTCTGGAGGTTCATGAAATAAACTAACTTTCATCCTTCTCTCCTTCCTTCCTTCCTGAATTCTTTCAGATATTCACTATAGCTCATAGCTCCACTTGGCACCTTCTTTTTCAGGCTAGATATGCTCAGCAACTTCCATTATTCCTCATGTACACCAGATGTCAGCTGAGGACATTATGGTCTTTCAGATTTAAATAAAATTGTCTACAGCCTCTTATCCCACATCCTGTGGGAAATCCAATGCCCAACCCAAAGTTTCTGTGAATTTCTGAGGATTTATGTTTTAAGGTGACCTTTGACTTCGGGTTCCTAATTCTGTAGAACTCTGCCTCACACGTGCTTTCTTCTTGGATCTTCTTGGCACTCCATATTACCATCTTGACATGGTACTCATTGCCTTGAATCCTCTAAACCACATGCCCATAACATTTGGGTGCATGGCAGAGTTTACCAATGGTTGTAACAGAGGCAATTTCTTCTGTCAAGCACAGTTTTTTTTTTTTTGACAGATACAGAGATACAATTGAGGGGGAAACATTATCAAACCATCAATAGTCAATGTATATATACTTAGTTATCCAGGGCTAATGCCAAATCATGAATGCCCAGCTTGGGTTTCCCCTGTTGCTCTTTCCCCCAGAAGAACTCCTGTGTTAAATGGGTATCTCGTGGAGGAATGACATCTGCTTCTGGGATGGTTCCCCCATATTCCCACTCTCCAGTCTCCTAGGGGTTCTTCCTACACTCTCCCCGCTCCTCATCCTCCACCCTATGCCTCCTAGTAACCTAGGGAGCCTTCCCCCTATTGCATTGAAAATCATACAATTTGAAGTTATTATTATCTTAGCCGTCTAACATACTGCTTCCCCATGTATTCTAGCTTCCACAGATGAGAGATACCATTCAGCCCTTGAGTCTCTGAGATTGGGATACTTCACTGAGCATAATTCTTTCCATCTCCATCCATTTGGCAGCAAAAGCTATAATATTGTCTTCTCTAATGGCTGAGTAGAATTCCATTGTATATAAGTACCAAAGTTTTTGTATCCACTTGTTGAGTGAAGGGCATCTGGGTTGGTTCCATAGTCTAGCTATAATAAATTGAGCAAGCACAAACAGTTTGACAATAAAATATTTCACACTATAATTCTTCAGATCCCTTTTCCATTCTACACCAGGAGCTTGTTGGCATCTTGGGTGGTGTCTTCTAGCTTATTGCCCTCATCCTTTCTCTTCATTGATCTCCCTACTTCCTACTGTTTTCTCCAATGACATTCAAATGCCTGCTTCTTCCTTGCACAGATTTCCCTTCTGCAAAGTTGTGCTCATGGGGTCTTTACTTCCATGGCAAACCTATTTATCAAAATATTTTTCTAACCAACACTATTGTCTTTCTAAAAAGCCCCCTGCCGCATGCACTTATCATGTGATTTCAACTCTTATTTCCCCTAGATGTCCTTATTAAATGTTTCTTTTTAATTGTTGCTAACATATCTCTTGGCATAGATCTCCCAGAAGGAACATAGTGCAGGCTGAGAAAACAGCTTTAGTAATGTAAAAATGTACCTGATAGAGCTCCAAAATGGTGCCCAGATTGGACCCTGCATGAAATATAAATGCCAGACGTGAGGAACGTGGTGTCTGGGATTTCTTCTCCCTCTAGGTGTTTCAGGCAGCTAGAGGTTTAATTTAATACGTATGCACTGGTAGATTTCTTAGTTGTTACAAATATTGTGTAGCAGGAATGGCATGCAGACACCTTGGGTGCATGACTCCATTCTGAGTGATGAGCATGTTTTCTTAATCTGCATGTAGCTAGGCGAGTTCTATTAATGTCAAATGCATACTTTTTAATATATGCCTGATTGCGTATGGATGTCAAGTGTGTCTTGGACTTTTAAAAGCACAAGAAAGTAATCAGAGTAATCTAGAGTGATAATAAAAACTTGCTAAAAGCCCAGTTTAGATCCTCCAGTCATCATGTATATAGACAGCTTTGGAAACACCTAGAATGCTAAGTTGAGGTCGTATTCAAAACTGATGTCTTGAAGGTTAGAGGAACCTGAAATACATTCAGTCACATTAGTGTGTATTTCCCGAGTATTCATTTAAGGCCAGATACTATACTAAATACACTGTGTACATGATCTCATTTCCTCTTACCTGAAGCCTACTGTTAGAGGTCACTTTATTCCCCCCATTTTGTAGGTAGGGAAACTGAGGCATAAGAAATGAAGCAAAGTACTCGAGGTGCCACATCTAAGAGACAGGAGAGCATGGAGCCAACCCAAGCTGGCTTGGAAGCCGGCATTCCTAACCACTGCAATGCTCTCTCACCGGTCCCACCCAGAGAGGCAGGAGAATAGACCAGCTGGAACATTTCTCCTTATAATTTTTATTTTTATTTTTTGCAAGGTGCCTCAACAGCATCCTTTTTTGGTCTCTAACATACCATTATTGGCAAATCTAAACCAGGTGGCTGGTCAATTTTTTTTTTAAGGGCACCTGGGAGGGGAATTACCTCTTTGTTTTTGCCTTGTGGGAACCAGGGATGCACAAAAAGAAATGGGAGAGCTTATGAATTTTGAAGAGGAGAGAGAGGCCATGGTTCAGAGATAGCATGAAGAGGTTAGCAGAGAGATGTAGGAGGTCACGGCTATCAGAAATGAACTGGCTTCCATATTGGTCTCTGCAGAAATGTCAGTCCTTTTCAAACAGGATAATTTTACATCTTGATTAAAGTGTCTCAGGAGATGAACCTCATTAAATAGAACCAATGGTTGAAAGCATGTAATTAAGAGAAACCATTTTTGTTCTCCTTAATGCCTTAAATACCTATCTGTGTGGAGACTTGACCATCAAATAGCTTCCTTAGGCAAAGAGCATTGGAGCCACGGTAGTTAAGAATTCTCTGAATGACTGGGAGTCCTCCTATTTCTACAAGGGCTGAATCTTCCTTCCAACACTCTACTCCCATGCCACCCAAAGCACAAACACACGCATGGATGCTCACAGCATCCATGACACTTCTTGGAATTTTATCCATTTCACTGATCCACTAACTGATTAATAAATTCAACATTTAGCAAATGCCTACTGTGTGTCAGGCGTGAACTGCCCAGGAGTATGTAAAACACAGTCCTTGCCCATTGGAAATGGACGTGCTGGTAGGAAACAGAGTAGACTTCCTTTAGTGTTGTACAGACATGCATCCTGAGTGCCTTTACCTCTGCTTCTGTTTTTCATTCCCAGTCTCACATACATGAACCTGGCCACCCTCATGGCTTCAGACCACTTCTATGAATATTATTCTTCAATATCTATCACCTGTCTTGTCCTGTCTTCAGACTTTCACATCCATACACCTAAATTTCTTAAATGATTCACATGAATCTCCATGTTCACATGTCTAAAAATTAACTCTCAATTGTTTTCCAAAATCTTTCTTCAATCTAAGTACATAGGCCCATATTCTGTTTACCTAGGAATCCAAATCAGAAACCTGAGAGACATACTGAACTCCCTTTTCCTTCTCACTTACAGTGAATCCACAAGTTTTCCCCAGGGTACTTTCAGAGATCATTTCACTAAATTATGTCTCTGTGATACTGTGAAATATGTATTTGGCTTTTGGCCCCCAGCCCTTCATCTCCATCCCCTTTCCTGTCATACTACTCCTAAAATCCTTGGAATTTCCAAAGCAATAAGCGTCTTTGTGTAAGCCAAGGAGTTGACTAACACCTGGCAGTCCCTGGGTAGCTTTAGGTTGAGGACTGGTCACTGGAAAGTCCCAGACAGGACTCCAAGGTTGGGATTTGTAAGCCAATTCTCCTTCCTCCAGGAAGGGGAGAGGGTCTGAAGGTTAAGTTAATCACTACTGGCTAATAATTTAATCAACCATGTCTATGTAATGAAGTCTCCATTCAACAACACCAATTAACAAGGATCTGAGAATTTCCAAATAACCAGTCCCCTCACTCAGAGAGGGCATGGAAATGCCACACCCTTTCCCCCACACCTTGCCCTGTGCAACCTTTTCATCTGGTCTTCATCCGTATCTTTTTAAATATCTTTTCTAATAAACCAGAAAAGTAAGTAAATGTTTCTCTGAGTTCAGTGAGCCACTCCCACAGACTAATCCAACCTGAGGAATCGGGTAAAGACCCCTGTTTCATAGCCTGTCAGTCAAAAGCACAGGTGAAACAACCTGTGGCTTGGGGGTGGCATCGTCCCTGGGGCTCATCCTTGTTCAACTGGGCCCTCAACCAGTGGGATCAGATATTATCTCCAGCTAGGTAGTATCAGAATTGAATGCTATTAAAGAATTCCCACCTGGGTGCTCATGCAGAGTCGATCGCTTGTTGGAGGGAAGAAATCCCCACAAATTTGGGGGTCACAGAAGCATTCTGTGTTGCAGAGCATAACAGGAGAATCTGCGTTTGGTTTTCCTGTTCCCTCTCCAGTCCTGCCACTGCTGTCCCCTCAACTGTCCCCAGCACTACTCTGATGGCTTCCTAATGAGTCTCCTGGCTCGCATTCCTTCCATCTCCAGACTGCTCTTCACACAGCTGCCTCAGTGGGATAAATTGGACTCCCATTTGTATAAATTAGCATCATCTTCACAGTAATTCCAGTTGTGTACTCAATCTGTCTCGCATCTAGCCCCTGCCTACTACAACCTCTAAGAACCTGCAGACCTCACAGTTGCTTTGACTTGGTATTGATATCAGGCTGTGGTGGGGAGTGTAAGAGATCCTAAGGTTCTTATAATAAGAATGTGCCCATCCTGAAGTATGTGATTTACACTTTATCATCTCAAACCATCCCACCCAGGATGCAATAATAAACCCATTCTGCAGATGGGAAGCTACAGATGTGGGATTGCACAGCTAGTGACTGATGGAACCTAGCCTTAGCCACAGCCTCCTTAGCTTCAAGAGACTCCTTGTCGGACTTGAGTCTGCCATGCTGTTTAGCACCTGACAAACATACTACCTTAAGTAACACAGCATCAGTAACTATTTGAATAGTAACTGGAACTCAGAACTCCAAAGCCTGCCTGTCTTCATGCTACCGTGAGATGACGCATCCCCTTCTACTGAAAAGCCTTACCTGGTGACCAGAAAGTTACAGGAAGGTCCTGGACATGCAGGGCAATTTTTGAACTTGTATGTCAGCGACTCTTGGCCCTGACATCATAAAGATCACATAGATAGTTTTTATAAAAGAATTCTGGCGAGGCCCTACCCCCAGGGAGTTTCATTGAAGCAGACCAGGGGAAATTAGTTCCAGGTGTATTTTTTTAACACATGTTCTAAGTGGTTCTCATTTGCAACCAGGATAGGAAAGATGCGCTGGCCCAGGTCAAGGGGAGTCCTCTTGGGCTGGCTGACTGGAGTCTCAGTGATCCCTTGGAAGAGAGACTGTTTTGAGAGGCAACTGCAATGAGGGTTTTCTGCAGGCTCTTTGCTTACACCGGGTCATATGAATGAAAGTTGCAGGTCTGTTTCAAGAAGTCATTTTGTGCTGAGCAGCCCCCAGGTAAATGCAATCCATGGTTCTCATTCTCCAATTCTCAGGGATTCGTCTCTTACAGAACTTGATTGGCTCTTGGATGTTGCGACTCCATCCATCTCTGGGGGCTTCTTTGGAAGCCCCTTTGGAAGCCTCATTAAGTCCTACAGGGATTTTCAGGAAGGATGAAGAGTGAATAAGTTTTCACTGTCTTACTCCACTGTCCCCCGACATGTGAAACTGAGAGTAGAAATGCATTACTTTTCATTTTAAAAATGGGGATAGCAGTTACATTTAGAGTCTATGGATCCCACCTTGCATAGGACTACTGTGACAATGGTACTGTCCTCTTCCTTAGCATCATAATTGATCATGGTTTTCAGCATCAAAGTCACCGAGGTCCCAATTGCTCCCTTTATGATGGCGGAGTCATATGGTCAGGCATCTGAATGCAGAAGGCTGATTTCCTGTCTCCTGAGAATTTACCCCTTATGAATGGAATGACTTTGGTAAGTTAATCTGCCTCAGTTTCTCTGTCTATAAAATGGGTATATCCTTTATGTTGCTGAGTTGTTAGGGGAATTAAAGGCATTAATTAGTAAGGGAATTAAGTAGCTCCTGAAACTTAACAAACTATGTATGATTGTTTTAAAATATCATAAAATAAAGCAGTTAACCAAATGAATTCCGTGCCAGCCCATCATGTTCCCACGAGAAATCCAGTACAGAATCTTCTAGTCTGGAAGGATCTGCACTGTGGCGGAGTGGAGATTTCCCTTTGCTTCCTCACCAGCTTTGGCTCCTCTAACAGGCCTAGGGCATAAGTGATGGGGTTCTGGAGCGCTGAAAGGCCCTCTCTCCCATTCAGTCCCCCAGCCCTTGACCCCATGATGTGGTGTTCCCCCAGTTTCCACGGGAAGTAATCCACTCCACACCGAAGCCCTACATCATAGCTGCATTTTGTAGGGCACGTGCTACATGTCAATTACTAACTACATCCTCAGTATAGATTAACACTCGAAAGGCAGGTGTTACTCCAGTTTAGAGATCAAGGGTCAGAAGGAGCTCCTTCCTCCACGTCATGCTGCTTTCCAAGACGTCAGGAAGGGAGTCACTTCAAGGCCTACAGGCTCCAAAATTATTAAAAAACTGCGTCAACTACATTTTTACATCTGTTATTTTCAAAATGTCACAGTGACACATTTATTATCTTCCCATTTTGCAAAAAAAAAAAAAAAGAAAACCAAATTTCAGAGAATTTAAAGGGTCTGTCCCAAGCGACACAGCCATTACAAAGCTGGAACCGAAATCTAGATGCCCTAATTGGAATCGCGCATCCTATCTGCCGTACCAGTTACTGTCATTGCCCTGCGGCTTTCTTAGTACAAAATTGGAGACTATCGTGCAATAGATGTTCATCAAATGTTTTTTGAATTAATGAATGAAAAAGTGAAGCTGTCTCTCATCCCTTTTTATCTGTTTTTCTATGCACCCCCTAGATGCCTAGTATTGGTTGATACTCAGGAAATAGCTCACCTTCTGTGGCCTCCAGGCAGCTTGCTATGCTCCAAACCCACAGATACTGAGCCATCTTTATTGCACTCTTACTAGATTAGAACTTAAATTATAAAACCAGTTAATTTTTTTAGTATATATGATACCTTAGGTACTTACTTGTCTTATTAAATCCTTTTAGAAAATTTAAAGTTTTCATGTACAGATGAAAAGAAACAAGACCTTAAAAATAACATGACTGAAGAGCTAATTGAGTGTGGGATCTGGTATTCTAGTCGAGATTGATCTTTGTTCTAAAGGTGAGTGTTACAGCCTTACACAAAGCCAAGGACAACTGCCAAGAGCTGATTATTTTAGCCATCGCTTCCAGGTGACATTTGCATTTTAATAAGATCCTTCAACCCTGTAGCTTGGTGGTTCTCCCAGGGTAGCCCATGGGCCTCTGGGGCCCTAAGAATGTTTTGGGATTCTTCACAATCATACTAAGATTTTATTTGTCATTTTCACTAAGTTAATATTTGCACTGATGGTGCAAATCAATGGGGGATCAAATTACCAGCACTTTAGAACAAATCATAGCAACAGCGCTCAGCTGTCGCTGTGCACGTGGACACCACACTCGTGGGGAGGTGCAGCTTGCTTAAGAATATTGTGATGAAGCAGTAAGCATCATTACTTTTATTCAATTTTGACCCCCGACTGCACCGACTTTTAAAATACTTTCCTTGACAAAATGGGGGAGTGCGTATAAAACACTTCCATCGCATGTTGAATTCTCCAGGAGAGGCGTTTGTGTGATTGCTTGAGCCGTGAGTTGCGCTAGCCACTGTCGTCGTAGAACACATTTTAATTTTTTTCTTGAAAATAAAAATGACTGACAGACAAACTGGTTATTCAGACTTGGCAGACACTTTCTCAAAAAAAAAAAAAACTGAACGAAGTGAGCCTGTCACTTCAAGGAAAATAGCTGACAGGACTTGATGTCAATGACAGGATTTGAGCGTTGGAGCAAAAATTAGAATTTTGAGAAATTTGTATCTGTTGCTGTACGCTTGGCAGGTTCCCAATATATCAAGATTTTTTTTTTTTTGGACAGGATCAGTAATATTAACAGATGTGATTTTTTTTAAATTTTGTATAATGAAATAAGTCCATGTTCAGATCTGCATAAATCCATATTTTTGAATGATCAAGTATGATATTAGAAAATTGTGTATGGGTCAAAAGAGCTATTCAAAGTTCAAAACTAATCAATGGATTTTAAAGAAATGCTGTATGAAAAGTTCACAGATGTGGGTGCAAATTCCCCAGCACAACTAATCTGCTTCAGTGCTGTAAAAAAAAACAAAAAAAACAAAAAAAACTACCACAGTTTTCTTGAAAGGCTATTGGAGGACTCCTCCCTCTTCCTATTACATCCTGGTGAGGCTGGACTTTATCACCTTCGACCCAAATAACATATCTCAACAGAGTGAAAGCAGAGGCAGATTCTAGAATCCAGCTGCTTTTTATTAAAACAGACACTAAAGAGCTTTTCAAAACAATGCCAGTCTTCTCGCCAAATATTGTTGTTTTGAAATTTTTATCTGAAAAAAGTAATTTATGTTTACATCCAGTGGTGAATTGTTTCAAAGCAATTAATAAGTTGTTATTTTAAATTTTTCTCAGCCTTGGTTTCACACATGGCAAATGTTGAAAGATGCAAGTCATGTACGCAAAGACCCTTTGGGGTCTTTGATGATCCTTACAACTGTCAAAGCGATTGAGGTCCAAATGTTTGAAACCACTGCCTCGATTGGAGGAAGTGATTATTTGTATGCTTTTGATAAACCACTGGGGTGGGCATTGACTAAGCGGACTTTATAGGCAAATGCACAGCCTAGGTTCTCTGAGAACCTGTGCACCTGGGAAACCTGCAGTCAGGGATGCAGTTATGTAGTCTGTGTCACCATTTCCACTGCATCGGTTCACTTTGTGCTCAGACGTGGGCTCAGTGCAGTGTGCGTTTGAGACAGATGTGTCTGTGGATCATGATCTTTGGCTTATGGGAATGTGCACAGGCCAGGGGCAGGGATCTCTAGATGGCACTGCATGGAGGGAGGCTCTAACCCAGTGTGACTCCAGCCCCTGACTGCTTCGTGGCTGAGTCTGAGTCTGTATCCAGCTAATCACCTAGCCAGTCACTGGAGTGGACAGCCCTTAGGGCAGGAAGGGAGAGGCCTGGGAGGCAGAGCAGAATAAACATCATAATCCAAATCAAGACTGAGGCTGTTCTTGTGGCCACTGCTCCCACCACTGCTGCCCAAGGCCGCCCTTGCTTCATTCCACTGCCCCTTGAGGGTGCCTCCTTCCCTGCCCTTCCCACACCAGAAGCCAGTCCAGTGTGTGAATCTGTGGCTTGGACGTTAATTGCTAGCTTTGCTGGGCTGCCCGCCTCCCTCTAATTCAGCTTTGACACAAATAGCTAGAAAGCTCGCTTGCAAAGCCCAAACTCCCACGTCAGGGCACTGAGTTGGTCTCCTTCTAGAATGTGGCCTGCTCTTCCATTCAGTCAGCAGCCACTCCCTAAGCATCTGCTTGGTGCTGAGCACACTGTGGAGAAAGAATTCAGAAAAATCACGAAGGCTCTGGATTTCCAAGCCTCTCAGCCCAGTTTGCACCCTCATGCGGGAGCTGCCAGCTTCTGCCAGGATCAGTGCGGTACCTCAAGAGGTACTTTCAAAGAGCATCTGTTGGCACAGGATTCTTTCTGCTCCTCTGAAACAGATAGCCTAGCACAGTGATTAAGTCACACAGTCCTGGGTTTTAATCCTACCCCATCACTCACTATGCATATGATCTTGAGCTCATTGCTTCATCTATCTCTGTCTTATAATTAAACTCATCACAAATAATTGCAAACTAAAAGTCAGGATGCCTTTGAAATGCGTCTGTGGTCTAGCACAAACTTAGTGCTTATTAAGCCATATAGTCTTCTTTGACCTTCAGTAAATTTGGTAGCTTGAGATATTTTGCAAATGAAATAATGCCTGCGTTATTATTGGGTGGGTTGTGGTTACTACTTAACGGGTTATTGCAAGAATGAAATATGTAAGATGCACATGATCTCAGACCTGGGCTCTGTGCCTGACCTGGTAAATGGGAGACTTTGCCAGATGGCTCCCTTGCCAAGTATTTTGTCCACCTTTAAGATCTCCAAAGTCAAATCTTTCTTCCAGGTGAATGCTTCATTGCAACATCTCTCTGGTCTTCCTCCCTCTGATGTGGACCTGCCCCTATATCCAAGGCATTTCTCATGTGGAGAAATGTAAGAAAAAAAACGAGATTCCACAGTTATCTCCAGTAGCCTTTCCCATCCCGAGAATGTTCCCTAGCTGACCTTCAGGTTGTCAATGTTCCTTTCAAAATGTGGTGGTGAGATTTAAATTTGCAACTCCACATGAAAATAGGGCTGAAGAGTGATTTGAGACCATTTCCTTCATCGTATGTGAGGCTCAGCCCCTTTGAGAGCAGCCACAGGTCCAGAGGGAGCTTTGCCCTGTTGTTCATTCATACCGTACCGGCAATCACCTTGAATCCCGAAGCCCTTTCACCTTTGCTGCAGTTATGCGTGTCTCTCCAACTCCAGGCTCATGAAATTTAATGTTTTTAATTATGTGCATAGGACTTGTTTTCCTTTTCTTATTTTCAGCTTTATCAAAGTATCATTGACAAATAAGGATTGTATACATTCAAAATATACAACATGGTGTTTTGATATGCATACACATTATGAAATGATTACCTCAATCAAGCTAATTAACCTCCTCCACCTCACACAGTTACCTTTGTGTGCATGTGCAAAGAATGCTTAAGATGTTCTGCTTTCGCAAATGTTAAGTAGACTGTACGTTGTTATTAACTGCAGTCACTGTGTTATATATTATATATTTTTCTTTTCCTTTGATAAAAATCATTTTTATTAATTTTGATCCATTTTTCTTGTCTGGTTCCTTTAAAAATAAATCTGCATTTTGATAGCCAGCTTATGATCTACCTGTTACATATCTGTTCACAGAGATTTACTTATTAATTTTAATTAATTGTTGAAGAGAACGGACCAAGCCAGAGCTCCATGGGGTGAAATCCAGGTGGATTTTGACCAACATTATGGGGTCTGATCACATGGCTGCAAACTGCACATTCACCATTCCTCACAATTTCACACACTTTTTCCTTCAACAACCAGAAAATGAGGAGGTGATCTCGCTCCCCCATGACTTAGGGGAAAGAATATAGTAGAGAAGAGGAATTCAAGTCCATGTTCTTTAACACACTTGTTACATGCTTTGTAGAAAATTAGTTCTTTGCTCAATTGCAAAAACAACAACACTAATACATTCCTCCACATTTATCGGGGAGGTTAGGAATGGTAATAATTATCATAGATTCTCCACAAATTTACAGTATTATATTTCAGCAACTAGACTGAAATACATATTCTCTTTCCTTCATGTATGTGATTTAAAGATGTTATCCAAGTGAACACAAGAAGCTCAGAGAAAAACAGTAGCACCAAGTGTCAAGCCTTATCTGTCCTGGTTGAAAATCCATCATCCTTCTGCAATGCCATGGTACCTTGCTTAGAAACATGGCAAGCGCTTTATATCATAGAACCTTGGATTGATATAAATTGTTGTTATGATGTAGTTCACCACTTAGAAATTCTACTGGAAAACAAATTATGTTCATTATGTGTGTGATTTGTCCTCAGTGAACCTGGTGGCCTCTCAGTAAGTACAAATTCACCTTTTTTTCAATACACTCACAAATCACCTTTCAATCATTGGCTTACCAGTTTTTAACTTTAAGCATGTGAGTTTGTAAATTCCGGAATCATTTTTTTTCTTCAAAAAATCAGAGTATTTATCCTCTCCTGGATTTCTGGCACTTCCTCCTTCAAGAACTATGGCATGACTTTTTGCCTATAAAATTCTTACATGAGACTAAGAGAAAGTGGCTAATAACTAGAGAAATAGATAAAGTGTAGTCAGGTGTTCAAATGAATGCAGACATAGAGAAATGTGGGCAGTGTGAGTGACAGGTATCAGCAAAGGCCCCATGATAAAGACTGTAACTCTAGGAGATCAGACGCTGATTGTGGACTTTCCATAATCAAGCAAGGAGACACTCATGGTGCTCCTGGGAGTGTCTTCCCTCTCCCATTCCTGTTCAATCACCCCCTCTGCATTGGTGCCCAGCAGCTGAGTTGAGCTTGGGGCTCTCTGGTTCCCCTCTGCCAGGTTGTAGTTGGTACACTGACACACAGTGAGCTAAGAGACACCATCAAAGAAGCCTGCGAGGAATCCTGTGACTGAGGAGCAGAGGGGTTATTGTGGCCTAGTATGTCTACAAAATCCCTCTGGAATAAGTCCAGATGCTTTAGCCCAAAGCCTGAACCGGGTCTTCAGTTTATGTGTATTAGGAGCAAGTATTGAGCACTTATTCTATACCAGGCACTGGGTCTGCGCTGAAGCCACAGAGGGAAGCTCAACCCGTTCCTGGGAAATGTTTCACAGGAGGTGGTGTCTGAGTGGGGTTTGAAGCAGCACTAGATACTGGTTCAAAGGAAAAGACTGGGGAGGGAGCACGGCAGATAGTGGAAATAGCAGAGGGAAAGGAGGCAGAGAAGCGTGAAATAGCTTGTCAAATTGGGAAACTGCAAATGCCTCTGGATGACCAGATATTATGCTAAATGAAAGAGGGATGGGACAGAACTGGAGAGGTGGGCGGCAGCCAGATGGTGAAGATGCACAGTGGCTAAGATCCTGAGCCTGAACTCCTATCCTGAATGCTACAGTGACCCGTTGAAAGATCTTAATCAGCCAAGTCAAATGATTGTAAGAGTGTTTTAGAAAAAGGACCTCTTATGAGGGTGTGGAGGATAAATTGCAAACGATGCTTTCTGCAAGCTGGAGAGACCAGTTAGGAGGTTGTGGCAGCAATGGAGTCCGAAAGGGGAGGATACTGGCTAAAGCAGTGGCTGACAGTGGCAGGGGAGCAGAGGGGACATTAGTGGGAATGCAGCAGAGAGGACAAAGGCAAACGATTTTAAAGGTGGTAGATTTAGTGACCTTTGTAACAAACTGGATGAGATGAGAAGAAAGGGATTTTAGAGGGGGGAGGAGTATAGGGTAATTCTCACCTTTTTCAATTGGTTCACTGTATGATTAAGTTTCCTTTAATTGTGATAAGGCATAAAGAGGGAGGATCAAGTTTGACAGGTAAAATGAAGAGATCAGCCATTGACATGTTCAGATCTGGGACCTCTAAGGGAATACTTAGTTAGCAGTCTTAGGAGTGCAAAGCTCATTTGAGAGGTGAGGGAGCTAATTCTTCGATACATAAAAATGGCAGGAGCATATACCGTGACTAACATTTTGTTGTATCTATCTAACCAACCCAGATACTTCTATAAGAAATCCTCCCTTACCTGATCCATAGCTGGATGTGTTTGTTCTGTGTGATCTACCATATTGTCTTGTTTTTTTTTTTCTTTTAAAGAGAGAGACAGAGAGAAAGAGAGAATTAATTTTATTTAGTTTTTCATGTGGCTTTTGTTACTCCAACACTTCATTGTAATTCGAACTTGCATCCTCACACATGCTAGGCAAGCACTGTAACAGCTGAGCCACCACTCTAGCCCCTCCACCATATTGTCTTAATGGTCATATTTAACTGGACTAAACTGAACCAACCAGATAATATCCAGGTACTCTGAGATTGAAACATTCTTCCAGAACAGCTAAGTTTTTCCACTATGAAAATATAAAGTTAGGTAGTGTGGAGCAACCATATCTGGCTAAGAAAAAGCTAAGTCAAGAGGAAAGGGGGCAAGACTGAGGAGAAAGATGAGAAAGAGAAGCTCTATACCTCCTTATAGCTTTTGAGAACAGCTCTTCACAAAAGCTATGGGATAATTAGGGAAGTGTGTTTTCTGACTTCCCAAATTGATCCACAGATTCAGTGCAATCACTGTCAAAATCCCAGGGTACATCATTCCAGAAATTAACAAGCTGATTCTAAAAATTATATGGAAGTATAAAGGAACTAGACTAGCCAAAACAATCTTGAAAAAGAATGTTGGAGGACTCACACTTTTTATTTTATAGCTTACTAGAAGGCTACATTACTCCAGAAAATGTGGCACTGCCATAAGGATAGACATATAACTTAAAGGAACAGAATGGAGAGTCCCAAAATAAAGCTATCACATTTATGGTCAATTGATTTCCAACAAGGGTGTTTTGGAATTTAGATCCTAAAGAAGTATCAACATCTCCTGACTCCAGTACAATGCTCTTTACAGTAAATAACATTGACGGAGAGAAAGTAGAGAACAGCCTCTCTTGGGTTGGGGGAGAGGGATATGTGATATGTGGGGCTAAAGGGGACAGATGGCACTATTCAGTTTGGGAGGTTTTAATCGAGTCCATTGTGGAAAAGACCTCAAATCCTGCCTATGTGTAAGAGAGTTCATGATAATGATGGCACACAGATAAAAACGGAGAGATGAAGGAAAACTCTAGTTACAATGGCAATCGTGACAACCCAGGTGACATTTACTAGATGCTGGGCACATTGCTAAGTGTTTTACATTTATCAACTTACTTGATACTCACGCAAACCATAATCAACGTGATTATGTCATTATCTAGAAGATAAAACTGAAGACTGCATTATATAATGTATACGCAGTGAGTTGGAAATGTTTCCAGCCCAGGGCTGGAAACACCATGTTAAGACCCCCTCCAGAGCCTGTGAGACACACCATGTGCAGCCTGTCCCTCAGTCTGATTCACTCAGACTCAGTGGTTAATTTTGAACTCTCCTTGGTGTCTGCAATGTGCAGCCATGGATAAGAACCACCACATAAGTGTAGTCATTTCTTCCTCCACGAACAGTGGCAGGAGCCTGCTCACCTGGTATTGCAGCACTTGCTGGGTATACAGTGGCTTTCAGAAGTTGATCCTCAGAAGCATAGCATGGAAACTTTAAAATGCAAGTGCTAAGCCTCTGTACATTCCCTGGATCCGGAGCCCGGCTCTTTCAGAAACCCTGGGATGGGACCTACCATCTGGGTTTTAGCAGCCTTCCATCACAATTCTGATGCTCGCTCCAATTTGAAAACCACTGGCACAAGGAGTAGAATATGTTTCTATGCTGCCTCTACTCTGTGGCTTAGGAGCCTGGAGGTCTAGATGTATAGCTAAGCTTTGTCCACAGGTGAATGTCCTCAGGTTGTTTTTGCCTTAACATCCTTAGACATTTCATTCATAAAAGGACAAAGACAAGAAAACCCATCAGGTGACGTTCAGTGTTAAAACTGCATATCCATAATTCCTCCTTAACTTTCAGGACAGATTCAGGTTCCAAGTGGAAGGAGGTTGCCTTGAAGCCATTAGCAGAGCCATTCTAGTTTCCAGATGTGGGACGTTAGTATAAGCAAGGTGATTAAGATCCTGGCTCCTCACCTCTCTCTGGCTTCACTTCCCAGTCCCACTTCTTCCTGTTTGACCTTAAGAAAGTTGTTGTTTTTTTTTTTTTAATCTACATGGACCTCTTAATCTTCAAGGCTTCTTAATCTATGTGAGTTTCAGTCTTATTTATAAACCTGGGCTCATATTCATTCATACCTACTTGCCGGGCCCACAGTACAGAATGAAGGCGAAGTGTTTGTAAAACAATATCAATTTAGACCCACACTGAGCTCTTACTCAACAAAGAGTCTAACCATAATTGTTAGTACAGCCACATACCACATTACCTTTCTGTCAGTGAAAGGTTGGTATATGACTTTGGGCCCATGGATCATATTGTGATTTGGTAGCTTAGATTGTGCCGGTACACTCTGATTTTCACACAAGGATGAAATGGTGTAAGGATGCATTTCTCTGAACATGTCCCTGTCACTTACTAATCAATGCATGACTATATTCTATTCTTCCACATTGGATACTGTATGAAATTTGAATCTCAATCTTGCTCCCATTTTGAGGCACTCCTCAAAGGCAGTTATGAAATGAGAAAATCTTTGAAAGTAGAAGAGAAATGGACTGTAGAGGATAGGCAGGCCATGAGCAGAGGTTGCATAACAAGAGTGAGATCCTAAGATCACTGTGTCTTATAGCTTGTGGGGGACCTTAACTACCTTCTAGAATAATCCACCATCCCTGCTAGGGAGCTGGGGGGGAAGGGTCACCTTTGGGGTAGAGTCTTGACCCTGGGGAGCAACAGTTTATGAAGCATTAATGGATGAGGTGCTTCTAGGCTGGGTACCCCCAGAAGCTTCGACCTACAAATAGACTGTGATCTAGATGGAAAAGAACCTCTGATGGAGGAGCGGGGCAGAGTGTGGACACGAGGAGTTCCAAATTGGCTGAACCATCAAACTGACTGCCATTGTCCTCTCAGCTCTCCAGAACAGCTCTTGACACTCACAAATCTTGCTCAGTGATGGGTGTTTTACCCACTGGTTAGTTACTGACATGTTGGTAACCTGCAGTATTTATCACTTTTGCTGCACAAAAATTCCCCATCCCTTTCCTGTGACAAATATTAATGTTTAAAACATAGCAGAGATGAAGGCAAATGAGAGTCAGGATGAAGAGAGAAGTTAAGATCCAGCTATTAACTTCACTGGCTGGAGCGGTGGCTCAGCAGTTATGGTGCTTGCCTGGCATGGGTGAGGATCCAGGTTGATCCAGGTTTGAACCCCAGCATCACCTACACAGTGAAGTGTCAGAGCAATGAAAGCCACATTAAGAAACAAATAAAACTGATTCTTTCTCTCTCACTGTCTCTCTCCTCTTTAAAAAAGTCCACCTATTAAGATTCTCAGAGGGGCTGGAGCAGTGGCCCAGCAGTTAAGGCGCTTGCCTGGCATGCACAAGTATGCGAGTTCAAACCCCAGCACCATGTGCACAATGAAGTCTTAGAACAACAAAAGCCACATGAAAAACTAAATAAAATTGATTCTCTCTTTCACTGTCCTGAGGAAGGCATTGGAGATCTCCTCGGCCATGAAAGTTAGAATGACATACGGATGTTCCAGCCCAGAGGCAAGTGCAGACAGTCAATGTGGGAGCATGCTGAAGGCAGATTTTACCCTCTGAACAGTTTCATGTGTTTCACACCTCTGCTCTGTGAGGATCCATCACACGCTCAGAAGCAGAGGAGGGTTCAAAATCCCTGTAGGAACACAACTTTTTATCCAGGTAACAGCCTGTGTTAGTTTCCTTGGGCTACCAAAACAAAGTACCACAAACTGGGAGACTTAAATAGCAAAAATTCATTGTCTCACAGTTCTGGAGGCTAGAAATCCAAGCTAAAGGTATCAGCAGGACTGGTTCCTTCTGAGAACCTTGAGGGATATCTCCTGTGCATCTACCCTAGCTGCTGAGGACCTCAAGCCTCCCTGGCGTGTGGAAAGCAGCTCTCTGTGTCTTGGTATCTATTTTCTCTGCACATGCCTGTCTCTGTATTCAAATTGTCCCTTTTTATATGAGAACCAGTTATATCAGAGTAGACTGTGCCCTAATGTTCTCATCTTGATCATATGCAAAGACTTTATTCATTTCTTTTTGTTTGTTTGTTTGTTTGTTTGTTTGTTTTTCTTTGGAAGGTAGAGTTCTTTGCCATGTGGCTCAGGCTGGCCTTGAACTCCTGGGCTGAAATGATCCTTCTGCTTTAGTCTTCCATACCCACTACTACACTCAGCTAAAGACCTCTTTCTTTTGCTTTTATTTTTTTCAAAGAGAGAGGGACAGTGAGAGAGAGAGAGAAAGAGAGAATCAATTTCATTTAGTTTTTCATGTGGCTTTTGTTGCTCCGACACTTAGTTGTGTACATGGTGCTGGGGTTCAAACCCATGTCCTCGTGCATGCCAGGCAAGTGCTGTAACTCCTGAGCCATCACTCTAGCCCCTAAAGACCCTGTTTCTAAATAAGGTCCCATTTCCAGGTTCTGGAGATTTGGACTTCAGTGTCGTTTGGACAATCCCACCATAACAGCCTCATCTTCTGGTTAACCGAGACTGACAAACTTTCCTTGGTCTTTGCTTTTCTAATTCAGGACTGTGAGGCTTCCAGACACATTTCCCATGCCTTCTTCTGGAGAAGAGTAGGGGAGTCCTACATCTCCCGGCCACAGCCTCTCGCCATCGAAGGATGGCCTCAAAGGTTCTTTCCTAGAGCTATTGGTTAGAGCAGTTAAAGAGAGACCATAAAGAGCTGAGAGGAATGGCAAGGGTCACACGATGACTTTACAGAGGGGTGGAGCTGGCACTCCAAGAAGTCAACTTTCTCTTGTTGTCAGGTACAGCAGACCTAGGATATGAGTACAATCTTCTCATTTGAAATCTAGCATTTTTCTTGCTCCATTTACAATAAGCTAAGCACTCTCCCACGACTGCACACTGTAAGACAATCAATGGAAGCATCAGTTCATCAACTTAAGAGGTACATTTTGTTTGTATTTTGGGCCTCTAGAATAGAGATGCTATTTACAATCAGTGTCAGTTCCCATTGACAGTATTTTCTCTTTTTGGTGGAATGTAACAATGAACATGCATCTCTAGCTGAGTGTCTCAAAGCCAATAAAATTTTGTTTAAGAAGTGGCTGCACCCTTCAAGCAGTCTCCCATCTAATTTTGAAGGTGACACTTTTGTCCTCTGATGTCACAATAAACAGTATAAGACATAATAAAATTAAAAAGGTCATGCTAACAGCTTAAATTATAAAAAGCAAGAAGAGGAATCGACTGAAAACTGGTCACTCTACCATTCCTTTCTCTACCCCTTTCAAAGGCTGATCTACCAGGTGCCCATAAATATCCATTGACTGAATGCACCGCATTAAGGTTAAAAACTGTTTCCAAATGGCAGTACAGGGATGATTGAAGTTGCTTTGTAAGCAAATTCATACCTAAATTAGAAATTATAACTGTCACCCTCATGTTTTTCAAGGAATCGCTTATAAATGGTAAGGAACCTTTCAGAAGGCGTGGGGAGACTTAGTCGATCTATCTTCCTTTTGGTGCAAATGTTCCTATGAAATAATCTGTGATTCAGTATCATTCTTAGGACTGTCACCAATCTATGGTTTTAAAAAGGAAGGGACTCCCTAAAACAGTGGTGGGGATGAGGGGGTCCATCAGTGCCGCTGGTCATGACCTTCTATGGCTCCAAGGTGCTCACCAGCTCCTGGTTCCTGACTATTTCACCTGGCTGTCATTTTTCACACCAATTCTTATAATATAGAAAGTTTGACATAATGTATCTAAGAATCAATTTCTTTATTATGCCTAAACTTCAGAAAGTCTTTTCAAGTGAATATTGGCTTTTTTTTAAGCACAAAAGCATTTTAATCCATTTTTATCTTTGATCATTGCTTCTAGTCCACTTAATAGCACTATCTCTCCGTTTGTGTCTTTATGGCTTTGTTTTCTTTGTGTTAAAATTTTTATTTTGAAATTGTTGTAGATTCACACATGATTATAAGAAACAATACCCCATGTACATTTTTCTGTTTTCTCCTATGGCAATATCTTGTAAAAATAGTACAGCTTCACATGAGATACTCATATTTGTGTTATCTACCAGTCTTATTCCAATTTCCCCAGTTTTACACGTGTGTGTCTGCATGTGCTGGTGTGTGTGCACTTAGCTATATGTAACGTTCCGACATGATGGCTCAGGTTTCCACCATCACGGTCCAGGTGCAGAACATGTCCATCATACAAGATTCCTCAGGTTGACTGTTTTCCACACCCATCTCCCTTCCACCCGCACCCTATCCCCTCCTTGTTCTGTCTGTATTAGCTCTACGCTTGTCTACTTCATTGCTGATTGGATTTTGTGCAATATTCGTTCTGATTGTCACTGCCTCCGCTATGAAAGGTAATTCTACTCTCATACTTTGTTTCCTAGCAATCCTTTTTAAAATTTTATTTGTAACCTTTATTTTACTATTCTCTTCCCTCTGTGGCTATTCTTTTTCTATAAGTAAAGAGAAAGACAGTGAGAGAGACAGAGAGAAAGAGACAATTTTATTTAGTTTTTCCTGTTGCCTTCATTGTTCTGAGATTTTGTTGTGTACATGGTGCTGGGATTTGAACTCGTGTACTCATGCATGCAGGGCAAGCACTGTAACCACCAAGCCACTGCTCCAGGTCCTCTGTAGCTATTCTTCCATGAACATAAAATTTTTTAGGATCCTGAGGAATCATCTAATTCAGAGATGCAAGGATTTTTGGTTGTTTGTTTGTTTTTTAAGAGATATTGACAGTGAGAGAAAGAATTAATTTTACTTAGTTTTTCATGTAGCTTTTGTTGCTACAACATGTGTGTCCATCGTGCTGGGGTTTGACCCTGGGTCCTTGCGCATGCCAGGCAAGCACCGTAACTGCTATCGCTTCAGCCCCAAGATGCAAGGTTTTGACAAATCTACAAACCCACACTTTTCTGCAACAGTGGCCACTACTAGTCCAGCGCAGCTTATATCTTGCAGGATCCCAGGCAAGCAGGATAAATTGGTTAACCAACCGGTTTGTCATTTGTGGTCACTTTTGATTCCTCATTTTACAGGTGGAAAAACTAAGGACAAACTTAAGAGAGGCTGTACCAAAAACGTATGAGCAAAGAATTGTGAATATGTGAGAGTGATGAAGTAGAAAATCAACGCCATTTGCATTCTGATGGCTTCAAATCTGCCTGGCAGCAGGCTGTATTGCCCCTATGCTGGGTTGAGTACTGCTGGAAGGAAGAGTGCTCTCAGGAAGGGTTTGCTAAGGAAACATTCCCTGAATCCTCCTGCCTGAATAAGGGAGAAGGAAGGCCAGAAGGTCCCACCTCGGAGGCTTTTTGTGTATGACTTGAGTCTTTTCTCTCCTGATCTCTTCTGCTAGTCAAACCTGCTTTAAAAGTAAGCAGGCTTCAATCAGGCTGCATGTGATTGAAAATACAAAAGAACACTGGTAAGAATCTGCAAATTCCCACAAAAAGATACCACTCTACCTGTAGACCTCACTTCTGAGGCAGCAATAGATGTTAGAGCCCTAGACTCTGGGTCCGGCTTCCTGAGATTGCTGGCTTGGTAACTGCGCTGATCGCTAGCATTTATAGCTGTGTGAATTTAACATGTTACTTAGCAAGTTACTTAACCTCTTTATGCCTCAACTTCTTCATCTGATAATTAGGAATTATAACATCGGTTCCTACTTTATAATGATTTTGTGAAAACTAAATAAACCAATATATGCAAAGCATTTGAAAGGTTTCTAGCATACAGTAAGCAGTATATTAGTTTTGCAAAGATCATTTTCACCATGTTCCAGAAATAATGGATAGAGTGATTTTGTAAAGTAGACATTAGTTTTCCTATGAAGGAACCAAAGACTCAGAAAGTTACACAACAACAACTGCTGCTACTACTATTACTGATTTAGAATAGAGAAGAGAAGGCTAATATTTCCAATCTGGGGAAGTCATGGAATGCTTGCTAGAACTTTAATGCAAAAGTATCTTATGATTTAAATAGTGCACCACGTATTATAAAGAAAGCTAGGCAAACCAAGCAACTACATTTGAGAGTCACTTTCTAGCTCTTGGTGAGCAGTTGGAGCCCAAGCGAGCAGTGCCATGCAGTGGCTATTGCTATCCATTCTAACACTGTGGGAAAACCCAGAGTTCCTGGCTCTAACCTCCCTCCCCAACAGATGGCACCCCCAACCCCCTTGCTGGCTCCCCAGACAATGAACAGGACAATTTGACCCTGGAGTCTTACTGCCAAGGTATCCTTATGAGGTTTTCAAGTTTCAAGTCTCTGATTAAGAATGCATCATCTTGGGGCTAGAGCGGCGGCTCAGTGGTTATGGTGCTTGCCTGGCATGTGCAAGGACACGGGTTCGCACCCCAGCACCACGTACACAACTAAGTGTCAACTAAATGTCAGAGCAATGAAAGCCACATGGAAAACTAAATAAAATTGATTTTCTCTTTCTCTCGATGTCCCTCTCTCACTCAATTAGTGGAGCACTCCTCTGGTTCAGGCACCGTTGGTGTGGGGTTGGATGGGTGACTCAGGCAGTGGAGCATGCAATGCCTAATGGGTTAAGCATGTGGGGGCTTCTGAGATAGCTGGATCTGGTGCTCACTGGTGCCCAAGGGGAACACAGAGGAGGGCTGGAGATTGCAACATGCTCTCACTGCTGGCTCTGTTGCACTGGAAAGAATTTGAGCTATTTGCATCTGACCTCAAACACAAAGTGGGTCTCGCACCTCAAGGAGATGTGTTATTACCAGCCCCTCATTCCTTCTCCAGCCTTTTGCCTCCTGCCAGCCCAAACTGTATTTTTGCATTCTGGCATTAATTACTAAACTATTTGAAGCTCCCTCAGTCTCTTTCTTGCTCATATACCTTTATAAATGATATTTTATCTCCCTGAAATACCTCTATGTGTCTGTGTCAACTCCTATTTGTGCTTTCAAACTTGAATAAGACTTCACTATTTTACAGACAGTATCTGTAATCCTCGCCGTTTGGAGTTAAACTTGTGCCCTTCCTGTATACATCTGTAACTTGAACTTCTTTTCACATTGCATGGCAGTGATGGACCTGTCTTCCTGACTGCTCTGGAGGTCAGGAAGCTTGTGATATTCTTCCTTATATTTCACAGAGTCTTGTATGTGGGTTGTCAGTCGATTAGGATTTACAGAGACATCCTGGACAACAGGAACTACATTGTGGTCTATCTCCATCTTTTGAGTGTAACTTAAGGCATCTCTAACTCAGGCTCTGCCATGCAAGCCCTTCTGAGTTATCTATAGCAGATGAGTATGAGTGTGAGAGGCTGGAGCAGAAGTAAGATGCACAGTTAATCCAAACATTGATAGTTTCAGCCCAGCCTGTCATTCATCGAAATTCCATAAACATCTATTCACTGAATACTCCATCAGAGACTGTTCTAGGCACTAGGGATAAGCAATCAATAAGGGGAACCTCTTCCCTTCTCTTTTAAAACTTTTATCATATGTAGTACGGGAAGAGAAAATAAATCAGTAAATGTAAAAATCAGTATAGGAAGTAATGTTGGTGCAATGAAGGCAATCACAGAGAATGATGTGGTGTTGATGAGCAAGGTGGGTGGGGTTTTTAGAAGCACTGGGTGCTGAGACAGTCTCCTTCATGATAAGGAGTTCTTCAATAGGAGATGAGGAAAGAAAGAGCATCCCCATGCAGGAACCAATGACTATAAATTCTCCAGGTTTAGAACACTCAACACTTCGTGTGTTCAAGGAAGAAAGAAGGTCAGAGTGACCATGGTGAACTGAGATAAGGCAAGAAATAGAATCCTAGGTCCTCTCAGGTGCCAGACCATGAATGACCTTGTGGCCACATTGAGGAAGGGCTTTGTACAACTTAACTTAACTTCCCTTTGTACAACGTAACTTCCCTTCAGTTGGGATAGATTGTCCCATGAGAGAAGGAGAGATAATGAATGGAGAAACAGGCTGAGATTGACACTGAGCCGTCCGGTTTTTGGACCCAACTTCGGACTGAAAGGTCCTTCTTAGATATGCTGTGGTCAAGGTCATGGCAGTGCTGTTGGGACCCTTGTAGATTTCTTGAGGTACGGAATTACTGAAAGTTTAGATAACTCCAATGGGCAATGAGCTTCCTGATGGAGAACTTTGTGAGCTTGCATCCCTTTCTGTCTGTAAAATCTGCTAGAGAATTGCTTCTCAAACCTTCACACATGTTCAAAACATCCTCGCATGAAAATGCAGACTCTGATCTGATAAATCTGGGGTGCTGTATTTTCAGTAATCTCTCAGATGAAGATGAGCCTATTATCTCAGAAGCTTATTTTGAGATACCAGAAACCATGTCCCTTTTGACCAGGATGCCGTCAAGATCCTGGTACTGCCTAAGGTCCAGCTATTCAGTTCCAATCCCTCTGATTCCAGGGCTAGAGTGAACTCATACAAATTGAGGTAGAGGACAAAGAGGATCAGGAACCAATTGAAATTATACCTAGACCCATGGAATCCTGGTCTAAGCAGTGAGGCCAACTGGACCACATCAAACCAGTCCTGGAAGTTTTAAGCAGTCACTTCAGATCCCTCTGGAAACCAGCCACCTTAGCTATTTGCTCCAAAACCTCTTAGAAGAGAGAAAGCAATTTGAAATCATGCCTGAGCCCAAAGCACCTGAGGCTGGCCTGCAGGACTAGCTGATCCTGATTGTATGACTCCCCGTTTTTAGTTCTTAGAATCACCAGGCTTCCCCAACCTGCTCTTTCAGGCTAAAGTCTCTCTTTGCGTTGCTTCAAAGTCTTGCAAAGACTTGATATTGGTCACTTCCTTCTAGATAATTCATCCTTCTACTTTGCCATCTGGAATATTTCTCATTCACATGTGCCTAAGTTGTCACAGTTTGAGATTGTTGAATTCTAATTTGTCACTTGGAGTACTTTATTGTTTTTTATTCTTTCTTCCAAAAATTCAGATTATGTGGTTCGTAACAGAATCCAGCTAAGATTTCTGCTTCCTGCTTAGACATCTGGTGGCCTGTCCTTTCCAGGTCTTCCAAGTGACTGGTCAGGGTTTCTTCAGCTCATTCCTCCTAACACATCTATTTTCCCTCTCCCACCCCAGCCCTTCACTGTCAGGGGCTTTTGGTAGGTACGGAGAGGGAGTTAGTGGGAACCAATAGCCTGTAGCTTCAATGGCAACAAAAGGGTCTTGCTGTCCCTAGAACATCTTTCTACTGATAGAAATCCCACATTAGAAATCTTTTTGGTCGCTCATCACATTCTTGATGTCTGAGAGACACAGACAAAAGTGGAAATAAGTACAAGGTCAACAATGAGGTTAGGGAAAGGGGGCCGAACATTTATTATTTACTCTGTGTTATTCCCCAAACTGAATAGTTCCTACCCTACAGATAAAGAAATCAAGTCCTGGGGTTGGGGATTTAGCTCAGTGGCAGAGCGCTTGCCTAGCATGTACAAGGCCCCAAGTTCCGTCCTCAGCCCTGAAAAAAAAAAAAAAAGAAATCAAGTCCCTGAATAACTTTCCCAAAGAATCCTGAGTTACAAAATGAGGGGGTCAAGACTTGAACAAGATTTAACTGAAAGGCCATTTTTTTTGGTCATTATCCAATGCTATCAGGGTGGTTCTAAAGGATTAGATGAGGAACAGGACATTGGGTATGGGACGAGAACCCGATTTTGGGGGTGAACAAATGTGAGATAACTGAGCATGATTAAGTAAGTAATCAGAATGGTCCTGGAATGTCAAGAACAGGGCACCAGAGAAGGGACAGAAGCACCATATTCAGTTAACATCGGCATTACTACAGGTTTTTATAAGCTTCTTGTTGATGGTAAGAGCCACAGTTTGAGTTTGGCTACCATGACGCTCACAAGTAAAAGTGAAAGATTTATAGAAATCTTGAGTAAGAGGCAAGATGAGTTCATTCTTGGAATGCCTTCCATGGTCTGATTTGGAAAGGTGTTTTTAGGTAACAATACTGGTGGTTCTCAATCTGTGGAGCTTTTGAATAGTTTGTCTACCTGGCCCCCACCCAAGACCAAATGAGTAGGGTTTCTAGGTGTGAGGCCCTGGCATCTGGGCTCACTACAGATCTCCAGGGCTGATGAGCAGCCAGGATGGACAGCGCAGCCTCAGAACAAATGGGCTACAAAGCTGAAAACCGAACAGGGGGAGAATGAGGAAAGGTTTCTGGTGCTGAACATTGGAAAATTAAGTTTTTCCTTTTGCAAAGGAAATACAGATACAATTCACCTTATAATTTGCCAAGAATGAACATGCAGAGGTTCCCTGTATCCCATGTTTTGGAGAGTTGAACTTCCAAAGTTTAGCCTTAGTGTAGCCAAAGAAAGGATTTACCCTGGAAACACCTGGTACACACTTTAGAAACTCCACTTTCAGGGGCTGGAGCGATGGCTCGGCAGTTACAGCGCTTGCCCAGCATGCGCAAGTACACGGGTTCAAACCCCAGCACCACATACACAACTAAGTGTCAGAGCAACGAAAGCCACGTGAAAAACTCAATAAAAATTGATTCTCTCTATGTCTCTCTCTCACTGTCCTTCTCTCTTTAAAAAAAAAAAAAAAAAAAAAAAAAGAAACTCCACTTTCAAACTCATCTCACTACAGGGTCTCCTATTTTTCTAAAGTATGGTGGCCAAGGAAAACGTACTTTGTCTGTTTTAGACCCAGTGAGTCTGAGAGAGGGAGTGGGTTATGGGTTCTGATTAAGGTTGCCTGCTGAGCCGCTGCAATGCCAGAACTAGGTCCCTCCCTCGCCTTGCAGAGCCAAGCTCTTTAACCGCAGCACCATTTAACCTGGCCTTGGAATGTGCTGAGAAATACAGTCACCCCTCTAAAATTACCCACAGCAGATTCTGAGGAGGGGGTGTCTGCCTGCCTAGCTCAATCCAGCGACATGATAGCTGCTAGAAGGATCCATGGGGTGCTGTGGTCGCTTTCAATTCTTTTGCAAATCTCTCTCTACAATTGCTGCAATATTCCAATTGCAATTGCTGTCCTACTGAATCAGAAATGAACTTTAAAAGATAATAGAGTTGGGGCTGAAGCCGTGGCTCAGCAGTAACGGCACTTGCCTGGCATGCGTGAGGACATGGGTTCAAACCCCAGCACCACGAACACAACTGTGAGAGCAATGAAAACCAGATGAAAAACTAAATAAGGTTAATTCTCTTTCTTTCTTTCTCACTGTCTCCCTCTCTCTCTTAAAAAACAAAAAACAAAAAATGAGGACCGCAGAGAAAAATGAATCCCTGATTTTTCTATTCTTGGGATTTATGACAATTTAAAAGAGAAGAAATGGACTAGACCTATTTTATCTGAGCAAGGTGTTTCCTAAGAGACAATGTGGCCAACAGATGTCCTAGATGTCCCATAGTATTGAACTAGGCTTGAGAGATCAAGAGCAGTGTATCCACCAGAACTGGGCAGTAATAAAAACCTCTTCCATCTAGCTGGCGGAACGTAATCCAAAGCCAGAAGCCTGGCTGTAAGGAACTCTGAAAACTAGTTTTTCCACCCCCAGAAGGATGGTAGAAGGAGGTTGAGAGAACCAATCCAATATCTGCCACAACCATTCTTCATACTGTAGAGTAGTGAGATGGGACTAGACATTATTTTTTAAAAGAACTATTGTTCTCAAATGCATTTGAGCCATGCTTAATAAAACAAAGTTATATATGCTTCTTCCCTACAATGTCTTTAAAAGTCATTCATATCCACATGTGTACTCCAATTCAGATTTTGGCAACACAAATTGAGCAAATAACATACCAAGCCTATTTTTTTTTCCAGAAAAGATACTGAAGCCCAGAGAGATGAAATAACTTGCCTAGTACTGAGCAATCCGTCACTGGAAAAGCTCAAGCCAGAATCTGAGTCTCTTGACTGGCCAAGAGTCTAAAGTTGATCTCAATGTCGAATAGTGGTTAACAGAGGTTGGAAAGGGTGTGGGAGGTGGGGTGGATGAGGGTAGTTTGGATTTGATCAGCACGTACCCTACGCATGTGCGGAAATATCATACTGAACCCAGAATATGTGCCGTTGATACATGTTAATCAAAAATTAAAATATTTTAAGAGTTCCTTCCCCTAAGAGGGTAGGAGGCAGGCAGGCAAGGAGGAGGACACAGACGGGAAGGTGGGGGAAGACTAGACATGCAGAGAAAGGCTGAGCATCCGAGTCTCCTCAGTTGCTGAAGGTAGAAGAAACCAAACACTGCGTGTGTGCTGTACGTGTCCCCACCCACAGCCAGGCTGAATGCACTGAAGAGGTCAGAGCCTCACACCAACATCTCAATCCCCTTCCATGTGTGCCTGGATTATCTTGCTGATGTGGCCTCCATTCAGAACAGGGAAAGCTGGTTCTGCAGGACATGTTGTCTTTATAAATAGAATCAGAGTCCAGTGGTTTCTAAACAGCCTGGAGACGCTGTGTCTTCTGGCGAGAGTTCTTTATTTGTGTCTCCATTTCATACGATGCATCCTCCCCGGCTCGGGGCTTTCCTGCCCCAGACGTGTCCTACATATTTCCTGGTCTCCTGGCTCAAATCTTCAGGATGAGGACACTGGGCACTGTCTCCTCTGGTCCCTGCTAAGGTTGGCACTGTGGCAAGGATGTTTGAATGCTTATCAAGAAGTTGGGAGGACTTTGGATTTTGGCAGTCACTCCTCCCGAGATGGTTCACTTAGAAAAGGAGGAAAGGGGAAGGGGAAAATAGCTTTTTCAGCTGGCACATCTTGGAAGCTATGTTTCTTTCAACAAACCTATACACTTGTTGATTCTCTTTAACTGTGTGTGTGTGTGTGTGTGTGTGTGTGTGTGTGTGTGTGTGTGTGATAGAGAGAGAGAGAGAAAGATAGAGGGAGGGAGTGGGAGAGAGACTAAGAGAGAGCAGAGATACCTCTGGTTTGGACTAATCTTGCCTCTCCACACACATGCTGAAGCGATACTGCAGACTGAACACCTCATGCACGGTAAAAGCCCACGGGATAGTCTAGCAGCTGCTACAGCATGGAGTCCCTCCCTCATGCCCGCCTTTCTTCTTCATGTGCAGCGTCTGCTGCAGGAAACAGACCATATGTCCAGTCTCAATCAGCAAGGCTGAAAGCACTTAGGGTTCTCTAGCAACACAGCTGTTTCTTCTCCAGTAGACTTAGGATTCTGCATGCCTCATCATGACATGGATAGCTTAACACCTTGTGAAGCATCTCATCCCATAGACAGGACACTTTTAGTTGCAAATAATAGAAAAACCATCTCAAAATGGCTTAAACACTGCTTCTTCCCCCACAAAGGTAACTTGATCACATAAAGAATAAACAAGGGCTAGACCCACTCTTTATATTGCTGGTTCCAGCAAGAGGGTCAGTGGAACCCAATTTCTTCCCTTCTCCAGTCCTCTCACTCTTGTTTCTTCTAATGTCACACTGTCCCAAAGCAGATTTTCTCTAGGGTGCATCCTCATAGCTCCAGGTACAGCCAAAAATGAGATCACACCCCTGCCCCCCACCTCTCAAACAAGTCCAAGAATGAATGTCCCTGGACAAAAGTCAGCATGTCTACACTTCCACACCCATCCCAGTGACCAGGACTGTTCAAGTGTCTGTCTGGCAAGGCCTGGTCACAGGGCGATTCTGTAGCCAGTGGGGAGGTGTTACTAGGAATAAATGCTGCTGGTTCATTTTCACTTTGAATGGAAGACATACATTGCTCTAGAAACTAGGGACAGAGTCCTGGACACCCTCTCTTCTTCACAATGCTGCTTAAGAGCATCCATTCCTGAATTCCTTCACTGTTGGCCCCTGAGTAATGCTAGTTGGTCCCTCCACCATGGTCTCGTTTTCTCCAGTGAACAGACACATACCAGTCATTCAGGATTGATGTCTCCCCATCTTTCTCCCTGATTTACTATGAGCTCTTGGAGGGTAGGTTTTATATCTTTGGTATCTTGGGCTCTCCAGTGTTCTGTCTGAAACACTTGGAAAGCTTTCGTTGAATAAATATATGAGTGATGAGTTAATTATTCAGTTAATTAATACATATGCTCCTAGTTCTTGGGGAATTTTGCAAACTATCAAGGGAAATAAATCCTTAAATAACTAATTGAAATATAGTGCAGTTCCTGAGCAACAGCCACTTGGGCAAAGGGCTGAGTAGCACAATGGAAGGTGATGTCTTCAGTCTGAGAACAGAATCCTTAAAAGCGTTTAAGGAATTATTATTTTTTAAAAAGAGAGAGTGAGAGAGAGAGAAAGAGAAAAAGAGAGAATCAATTTTATTGAGTTTTTCATGTGGCTTTCGTTGCTCTGACACTTCATTGTGTACGTGGTGCTGGGGTTTGAACCTGCATCCTTGCACATGCAGGCAAACGCTGTAACATCTAAGCCACTGCTCAAGCCCAAGAAATTCTTTATGTCAAATCCATCTATCTTCCTATGACTCTTCCCCACACATTATTAGTTCTTCATTCTTGCACAGCCTCAAATAAATCTACCCATTGTTCTAACATCCTGGACAACTCCCCACAACATGGAAGCCACTTATTAGATAATTCTGAAAAGACTAATTGCATCTTCTCAGGCACATTGAGATATTGGTTGAGTAAAGGAAGATAATTTACCCTACTGTCTGGTTATCTCTGCTGATGGCCACACCATGAGAGCTCAAATACTCTACTGATGTCCATTGCCTGTGCTTGAATGTCTGAATCCCTGGCGGCCAGTGGAAAATTGGCTGTTTGGAACCTGCATCACATTTTCCCTCAGGTAGGATGTCATTAATGACACCACTTTCCAGGCTAGCTGCAGTACCTGAAAATGAATACTAGTGCTAGCCTGGAATTCAGGAGTCAGAAGCTGAAACATAGCTGCATTCTTCATTTGAAGTGTGAGTTGGGCCCTGGGAAAAATTTGGTCAAAGAGGTCCTTGACTTCCCTTTCCATGCTGGTCTCTCTCTTCCTCCCTCTCTTGCCCTGTTCAACTATGGGTTCCTGCAACATCAAGGCTACAGTAGCTGTGAAGGCCGTGAAGATGCCCCACTTGGATCCCCGGATGCACCATGGCTCAGAGTGTTCCAGCAGTGGCACACCAAGTCCATTGTGGCATTCCAGCTGAAGCCTTGGCTCCCTTGGGCTTCTCTCAACCCAGGAGGGTCACTAAGGAAGGTCCCTTATTGTGAGGTAGAAAGTCGGCCCTAGAACCTTCCTTCGGCCTGGCTGCAATTTAAACTAGCACTGTGTTGCAGCCCTCTCTGTGTCCCAGCTCTCCTGTTTCCTCCAATTCCTCCCCTGTTCCCCTTACAGGCATTTTTTTCCATACATCTCTTGAATGCTTAATTCCATTTTGCCCTCTGCTTCTTGGGTGACCAGGAGTAACACATTTGAAATTGCATGTGAGGAATGTGCAGGAGCGAGACTTCCCTAACCCCAACCATTAGCGAAAACTTCCTCCATAGATTGGAGGGAGAGCACAGATGGCCAGTAAATCTAGAAGGTGTTAACCAGAATAGGAGGACCTGGATCTTCCTAATGGAGCTGAAAAAGATCTGAGGCTCTTACACATGCCATTAATGCCCAGTCTCTCAAACCCCAAGGCCGTATAGATGATCTGCTGAGCCCCTGTTCCTAACTTATATTTCAAACTGTTTCTTGTTTATCTTTACTTCATTTTCACATTAAGGTTACTTTGAAGTTTCGCTTTGATATGATTTTACATGGAAATAAATAGGAGTAGAAAGAAAAGGTCACCAGTGAAATTTCTTTTTTTTTTTTAAAGACAGAGGATAGAGAGAGAGAGAAAAAAGAATCAACTTTATTAAGTATTTTTTTAAGAGAGAGGGAGAGAAAGAGAGAATCAATTTTATTTAGTTTTTCACGTGACTTTCATTGCTCCAACACTTCATTGTGTACATGGTGCTGGGGTTTGAACCCATGTCCTTGTGCATGCCAGACAAGTGCTGTAACCGCTGAGCCACTGTACCAGCCCTCCAGTGAAATTTCTGTGTTTCTGCCCTGTGCCTCCCATCCACACTACCCATGCATCCAGGCCAGATGGAGACATGTACCTGTCAGGTGATAAACTGGGGACATTTTTACCCTATAACTCTTTACATGTCTGCTCAACATTTAGTAGGAATGGAAAAAATAATAAAAGTATATTTTTATGTGCAGAATAAAGATTTATTTTCCATGCATATACTACATGTGATTTTCTGAACTAGACAATTTCTTGAGAGGCATATTAAACTATTTGAATGCAGACATTCTAATAAATCGTTCCCAGTAAAGAGCACAGACAGCATAGTGAATTTTTCAGTTTCAGAATTTCAGCAAGCTGGATGGTTACAGGGAACTCTCAAAGGGCCAGTCGGGAAGTTAGTGGCAAGGCCTTATAATGTACCATGTGAATTGCATGAACTTAACACAAAAGCATCAACAGAGTTAGGCTGGCAGCGGTAGGGAGTGATTAAATGCGGCCAAACCAATTTATGTTTCGCTAGTTCTGTCAGCATGCATAGACTGGAGTTAACTGTCTCCTTATACTAGTTTTATTCCAGTGATATTTTAGTGAACCAGTAGCTTGGTGCTCTGGACAGCTGCCCAGTGGCTCACCCATGAATCAGCCTCGGTGTGCAATGGAATCAGCCTGCAACATAGAGGAGATCCAGAAAATGCCTCCAAAGGACTTGAATGCCATCCTGCCAGGGGAAGATCAGGAATAGGGAGTCTGTCAGGGACAGATAGGAGCCCCAAGCTGATCCTTATAACACAGAAATTCAAGGAGAGCTGCAGCTGGAAAGCACACCTGCTCAAAACGACCAATGAGCTTCCATCTTGCCTGGCAGGACCTCTGACTTACCTCATGAGGCCTTCAAAGGAAGGATGGACTCAAGCATAGGTAGGAAACAGGTTTGTGCAAAAGTTTCCAGGAAAGAGGATCCTTATTAACAATTGCTTGGGAGTAGGAATGTATGTGACATAGTTAAGCTCAGTTTGTCTAAATATTGCTTCCAGGAGGTGAGCGACCCTTCTCTGTGTTCTAAATTCTACATTAATGTGTAACCCCCCCCCACATATATTAAGTGACTTTAAGTGACTGTCTTAAAACAAAATTGCTAGTTCTTGAGTTGGCTGGGCTTGTCGGGAGGGCTTTTACTTGGACTTCTTTTTCTTTTCTTTTTTTAGAAAGAGAGGGACAGTGAGAGAGAGAGAGAGAGAGAGAATCAATTTTATTTAGTTTTTCATGTGGCTTTTGTTGCTCTGAAATTATGTTGTGTACATGGTGCTGGGATTGGAACTCGCAGCCTTGCACATGCCAGGCAAGCATCATAACTGCTGAGCCACTACTCCAGCTGTTACTTGGACTTCTTTCTGTGGTTATTGTTAGATAGAGGCCACGGCTGCAGTCATCTATGGCTTGATGGCCTGGATACACAAGATGGATTGCAGTTATTTTTGACTGCTGGCATGGGCTCAGCTGAGATATCACCCAGAACATCTGTATGTGGTCTCCCCACTTGGCTTGGGCTTTTCACAGCATGGTATCTGACTTCAAAGACAGAGAAGCTCTTCATAGCACAGCCTCAGAAATCCCAGACTTTGGGGTAGGGATATAGCTTAGTGGTAAGCACTTGTCTAGCACATGTGAGGCTGTGGGTTTCTCCACACCACCAAAACGAAACAAAACAACAACAAACTGTAGAGAAATCCCAGCCTGGCCCAGGGGTGCATCTAACAATAAAACTCAGGAGGCTGAGGCAGGAAGAGCACAAGTTTGAGACCAGCCTGGGCAATTTAGCAAGACCTTGTCTCAAAACAAAAATTTAAAAAGGGATGTTGTAGCTCAGTGGTAGAACACATCTGGGATCAGTTACCAGTACCATAGGGCACAACACAGATTGTGGTTGGTTAAAGCAAAAGTCACTGGCCAGCCCAGATTCAAGGCGAGAAAAATTAGACCCCTCCTCTTGACACAGGAGCAGCATGAATACATAGAGAGAACAGAGAACGGTGGCTGCCATTTTTGACCACTACCACTTCTTGCTTTGGGATATCCTCCATTTCTAAGCCCACTCTCCTGAACAAGAAAGCCTAGCACAGTTCTGGACCAAGTAGCTGGGAGGCTGTATGGTGTGGTGGTTAAGAATATGAATATTTAGAGGCAGGAGGCCAGACTTTGAGTCTGGGCTTTTCCATTTTTCAGCTGTGAACCTTGGACCAGGTTGTTTAACCTATCTGAGCCTAAGTTTGCTCCTTTATAAAAGGATGGTAACATATACTTCCATGCATGGTTGTGGAATTTAAACATTTTTTTTGGAGAAAATAAGCACTCGATAATTATTTACCAATAGAAATGAAGATGGAAATAGGCCGTACATTGGTTCTGCAGTGGCTTCTATTTAACCTGAGCCACTGTTGAGATGAACTTACAAGGCAGTTAATGCTCATGTCTACCAAACCAGACCAAGGGCCCAGAAAGCACAGTCAGGAAGATAAGCCAAGGTTCTTGGAGTGGTGATTGCCCTGGTGACTCCTACAGGACTCAGAGGGGGAAGGAATTTGTCCTGGAGAATGGAGACAAAGGAGCAGGATCTAATCTAAGCATAGCACGCTGACAGGCAGTGAGGCTGATGGGGTGGCAGAGCTCTGCCTCTGCTCAAGTCCGTTCTCATTTTTGAGCTTTGGCTGTCTCACAGCAACGGACAGGTGTGTCAAGCTTCTTCTAGTCTTAGACAAGCTGCACCATGAGCAATCCCTAAATCAGTCCCGTCTTTCCCCATTCACTTGGTCACCACTAGGCCTCAGGCTCACTTAGTCCCTCTTGATGACTCCACAAATCCTCCTGCTCTGGGTCTTTGCTCATTAGCTCTCTGCAGAGCTGTCAGAGTGATTTGTTTTTGTAACACAAATCTGATCACCTGCTGAAAGCCTTCTATGCTACAGCTTCTCCATTTGCCTCTCCAATGCCAATCCCCGTACAGTCTGCCCTGCTTTATTCCCTGGTTCGGGACAACAAAATTGATGGTCTTGATGGGTTCCTCTTTCTTTCTGGCTTCTGTTTGCGTTCGTTCAATCAAAAGTTCCAGTTGGACACTGGAGGGCAAAAGTCGAAAGAGTGTGGAGTATTGATTCCCACTTGAATGCCATCAGCTATGACCTTCATGACCACAGCTCCCCCAGGGTCCCCGCTGTCCTCACTCCAGATCGCACTGTACCCACGCCTGCCCCCTGGCTTCCCAGAGGTGATAATGCCTTCTCACTGTTGCTTTGCTCAACATCCTTCCCTGTTGTTTTTAGCTCTTCTCACATCCATGAAAAGAATTCCTTCCTGAGATTACCCAAAACATTGCACATAAGTGTGGTTCAAGGTAGCCAGCCCTTCCACGGAGGTCTTAACTGCTACTGCCTTGGTGGCTTCCAATCAGTCTCAGCATAGAGCCCACGCTCTTCTTCTTGTGGCCCCCAGAACCCTGCCAGGTCTAGAAGCTGTCTGCCACCCACCCCCACCTGTGCTGGCTCTGTCTCTCTCTGCATCTGGTGGCCTGGCCTTCCCTCTGCTCCATAGTGCAGGAAGCTCATTTCCATCCCCAGGCCTATGTGAGAGCCTTCATGTCTTCCTAGGAATCTCTTCCTCATTCCCTCTCTTCCTTTGCTGAGTGAACTCCATGGACCCTTGGTGTCTTACCCAGAGGCTACTTAGGAAAAATCTTCATGAATCACTAGATTGGGCATGGGATTCATTCCTTAAATTTTCCTTCACAGCCCACATCACAACATATATAAATACAGATGCTTCTTGACTTATGTTGGATTTATTGAGAGGTAACCCCATTGGAAGTTGAAACTATTGTGAAGTCAAAAGTGCATTTCTCACACCTAGACTATTCAAAGTCATTGTTTCATCTAGCCTATCTTAAACAAGTTCAGAACACCTGCATTAGCCTATAGTTATACAAAATCACCCAGCAAAAATCCTATTTTATAATAAAGTGTTGCTTATCTCGTGTAATGTATTGAATGCCACACTAAAAGTGAAAAACAGAATGGTTGTCCTGTATCACAGCTCAAGAAAACAACAAAGTTCAAAATCAGAAGAAATGTTTAACCAAATGGGTATCAATTTCATACCATTGTAAAGATGAAACATTGTAAGTTGAACCATATCAAGGTGAGGACCATCTGTACTTTTTTCAATCTGTCTGTCCTACTAGACTATAGGAGACAGGAGAGCATGTGCCAAGTCAATTCTGTCTTATTTTTATAATCCCAATGCCTAGCATGCTGTCCTAGTACCCTGTAGACCCTCAGCAAGGAATTTTTGAATAATGAATGTAATCCAGAATCCTTAATACACACATGTGAAACCATATATTTTCAATAAGTATATTTCAAACAAATCTATGAACATATATAAATTTATCTTCAATAAAATATATGTATGTATTTTCAATAAATACAATTCACAATCCCATATTTTATTGCTGGAGGTCAGAGAACAGGGTGGTGTTTCCAAGGTATTTTTAAAACATAGAGCTTGCAATGAAGGCTCAAGTCCTCAGATTCCATACAACTTAATTTTACCCCCTGTACCTTCACTTCCTTGTGGATATTTTTAGAAACCCGTATCCAAACAAAACTCTGCAAGGAAAATTTATACTCTCACCACACCACCACCACCACGTGTGTGGTAGGCAGTGGAGCAGAAAAACAATCAGAAACACACTTGTTGAAGGAGAAAACAGAATCCCAGTCCCTGGGCAAAGCATCTTGAAGAAGCTAGTTCAACAGCTGCCGCATTAAAAATGATCTCTTTGTATTTATGGAGGACAGGCAACAGAAGTAGCTTATAGCCTATGATCTAACACAAATGACTAAGGGAAATAGCAGATCTTTCAGCCGAGTGTCTCAGGCATCAGAACCATCAGGGAACAGAGGGAGTTGGTCTTTGGTGATCTGACAAATCCCCACTGACCAGCAGGACATTATACCCCATCTTGCACACTTCTATTTTCTCCTATTTAGGGAGACTCTGCAAAAGAGTAGCCAGACTTCCACGACAAAGACCCCACCAGATACTCAGCTCCCAGCATCCCCACTGGCTTCTTAGAGAGCAAAACCTTCAGGCCTGGTACGCATCAAGCTGGAGGAAATGAAGCATGACCTCATAAAATAGCAGCTCCTAGCTTACCCCACTCCTAATTTTGGGGATGTTATCATGGTAGAAGAAAAATATTATTTTCCACACTCTACTCTGGAAAATGATACCCATCTGTGGGAGTGCTGAGGACGCCCGATTGCTGTGGCCAGGCAGGCTGGGAGAGGGCTTGAGTTCTTAAGAGGTCAGCAGGAAGAAAGGAAGTGGGTTACAGGGAAATTTGTGTTTTCTGTGCAAGATTCACATGAGCAAGAAGACTCAATCAAAGCAGCAAGGGCTCAATGGTGAGTGGCAAATCAGAACCCAGTGCTCTTTCAGGTGGGTGCAGCCCCTTCCTCTGTCCTCTCCCCAGGCCCTGGGCTTCCCTGCTGCTCAGAGATGCCCACTGTACCTGGGACCAAGTCTTACAGTGTTGGGTATTGTATGTATACACTGACTATTCACCAGACCATGTGCTCCTCAATGTCATGCTTATGTCTCAGACTCTTTGTCACTCTAGGACCTAATTAGGACAATCTTTTCCTGGATAAAGCACCTACTTTTTTACTAGAAAGCTGATGTCCTTTCTACTGGAAAGAACATTCCTCCCATCCCTGACCACAAGCACTGCTTCCACCAACTCTTCACCTGAGAGAAATTGGCCTGTGCTGTTCTGCCATCTCTCTTTCTCCTTCATTGTGAAGAGCCTAAGACACCAGCTAGGTGTGATCTATATACCTGTAATCCCAGCAACTCAGGAGTCCAAGATAGGAGTGTCGCAAGTTTGAGGCCAGCCTCAGTAACTTAGCAAGGCCCTAAGCAACTTAGTTAGACCCTGTCTCAAAATTAAAAAAAATTTAAAAGGGTTATAGCTAGGGATATAGCTCAGTAGTAAAGCACTCCTAGGTTCAATCTCTGGAAAACAAAAACAAAAAAACAAAGAAAAAACTCAAGACCCTCAATCAGGGAATTACGGGCTGGTGTCATAGCCGTCACAGAATGTGGTCATTGAGGAAGTTATTTAAACACCCAGGGACTCATTGTTCTCAGAGATAAAATGTGGACAATAGCAATACCTACTTCCCAGGACTGTTGTGGAGACCAGCACGATGTGTGTCACTGCTCTATTCACAGTGCCCTACACATAATCTGCGCTCCATCCCAGTTAGTTCCTCTCCCGGTTTTCTTTTTTCTTATTATCATGAGGATGATCTTATTTGGTCCACAAACGTAGCACTGAAAAAGTAGATGCTTTCTACTAGGAAAAAAAATTGTCCTAATTAAGTCCAAGAGACACAGTTCAGAGCCATGAGTCTGACCTTGGGGAGCACATGGCCTAATGAGTGACCAAGGTAGACAACATAGGAATCCTCACTGCAAGTCGGAAAGCTCCAGGTCCCCAGATGAAGGAGCGCAGAATGCTTCGCGCAGAGAAGGAATGAGCTCCACAGACTTTAACAAATCTTATCAGAACATTTTCTCGTGTACTCATTAGCTTGATTGATTTCCTTTGTTGAGAAGTTTCTGTTTAGCTCTCTGGCCCATTTATTGATTGCATTGTTTGTGTTCTTGATATTAAGTGTTTTGAGTTCTTTGTAAAGTTTGGATATCAGTCCCTGTCAGAGGAATCACAGCCCGTGATTATCTCCCATTCTGTAAGTTCTCTCTTGACAGTTTTGACCAATTCCTTGGCTGAGCAAAAGCTTTTTGTTTAATGGCACCCCACTCGTTGATTCTTGATTTCAATTCTTTCACTTTGGGGAGTCTTGTTGAGAAACTCATTACCAATTCCCATATGCTGGATTGTTGCTCCTAATTTTTCTACTAGCAGTTGAATGGTAACTGGTTTAATTCCTAGTTCCTTGATCTATTTCAATTTGATTTTTGTGCAAGATGAGAGATATGGATCTAATTTCAACTTCCTGCAGAAGCCTGTTCAGTTTGTCCAGCACCATTTGTTGAATAGACTGTCTCTTCTCCCTGTTATATTTTGATCCCCTTTGTCAAAGATCAGCTGTTTAAAAATTTGTGGGTTTGTTTCAGGGTCTTCTATTTCATTGGTCTTCATTCACATTTTGATACCAGTGCTATGCTGTTTTTAATAGTACAGTTCTACAGCATAGTTTCAGATCTGGTATTACAAAACCACCTGTTTCATCTTTCTTGCTTAGTAATATTTTGGTATTCTAGGTTTCTTGTCATTCTAAATGAATTTGAGAATTGCTTTTTCTATATCTGTAAAGAATAACAGTGGTATCTTGATGGGGATGGCGTTGAATCTGTATAGTGCTCTTGGCAGAATGGCCATTTTAATTATACTAATTCTGCCTAACTTTAGAGCATGGTTCAACTTTCCATCTTCTCGGGTCTTCTTCAATTTGTTTCTTCAGTTTTCGGTAATTTGCATTGTAGAGGTCTTTTTCCTCCTTCATTAGATTAATTATCCATATTTATTTATTTATTTATTTTTGAGGATATTGTGAATGGGACCGATTTTCTGATTTCTTCTTCTGCCCTATTATGGTTCACATATAGGAAAGCTATTGATTTATGGGTGTTGATCTTGTAGCCTGCCACTTTGCTAAACTTATTTATAAGCTTGAGCAGTTTTCTGGTGGAGTTTTTGGATCTTCCAGATGTAGGATCATGTCATCAGCAAAAAGGGATAGTTTGACTTCCTCTCTTCCTATTCTTATCCCTTTGATTTCCTTCTGTTGCCTGATTTCTCAGGCGAGGTTCTCAAGGACTATATTGAATACAAGTGGTAAGAGCGGGCAGCCTTGTCTTATTCCAGTGTTTAGAGGAAATGCTCTCAGCTTTTCTCCATTTAGTATTATACTAGCTGAGGGTTTGCCATACATGGCCTTTACATAGTAAAGATAATTTCCTTTGATCCCTATTTTCTCTAGAGTTTTGAGCATAAATGTGTGCTGGATTTTATTGAAGGCCTTTTCTGCATCAATTGAGGTGATCACACAGCTTTTGTCCTTTATTCTGTTTAAGTGATGAATCACATTTATTGATTTGGTTATGTTGAACCAGCCTTGCATCCCTGGAAAGAAGCCCATTTAATCGTGATGAATTATCTTCTTGATGTGTTTTTGAATGTGGTTTGCTAGAACCCTATTAAGATTTTTGTGAATCAAAATGACATTAAGATTTCACCTCACTCCAGTCAGATTGGCAAAGATGAAGAACATAAACAATAACAGATGCTGGAGGGCTTGCAGGAGACAGGAATACTAACACACTGTTGGTGGAACTGCAGACTGGTTCAGTCACTCTGGAAAGCAGTGTGGAGAATCCTCAAAATATTAGGGATGGCTCCACCATACAATCCAGCTATCCTCCTCCAGTATTTCCCCAGAGGAGTTAGAATCAGAACATTATGGTAACACAGCAAAATCTATGTTCATAGTAGCCCAATTTATAATAGCTAAATTATGGAACCAACCCAGATGCCCCTCACTGAATCAATGGATCCAAAAGCTTTGAGATATGTATATATATACGTACACACACACACACACACACACACATACACAATGAAGTTCTACTCAGCTATTAGAAACAACAGTATTTGGGCTGGAGTGGTGACTCAATGGTTCTGGCACTTTTCCTGCCATACGGAGGGACACAGGTTCAAACCCTAGCACCACATACACAACTAAGTATCAGAGTAATGAGGGCTAAATGAAAAACTAAATAAAATGGATTCTTTCTCTCTCTCTGTCTCTCTCTCACTGTCCCTCTCTCTCTTTAAGAAAAAAAAAAGAAAAGAAACAACAATATTGTGGCTTTTGAAAATAAATGGATGGCAATGGAAGAAATCATGCTGAGCAAAGTTAGCCAAACCCAGAGACTCAAGGGTTGAATGTTTTCCTTCATTTGTGGAGGCTAGAGCAAAACCCAGGCCAGGGTGAAAGTCTGTCAAACTCTTGCATTAGACCCAGCAAAGGTATAGGCAACACATAATCTAGGGCAACCATTGGTATGTGTGTGTGGGGGGATGGTAGCTCGATGAGGTAGGGGGAGGGTAAAAGGAGGGAGGATAGGTAGTGATCTAAAGAGACAATTAACAATGTAGCATATTGTTTACCCACACACACACCAAGAATCCAAATAATACTTATGCAATCATTTAATTCTGGAAAATTCACAATCTAAACATTTAAAGTGGTTGTAGAGCCAAAATATAGAAGAACCAAGAGACTGGGGTGTGGGCGATGTGGGGGTAACTCTAATTTAGGAGCAAATGCATATCATATTGTTAATGATACGTATTTATGATTGTACAGTAACTAAACTCCTCAATAAAACATTTTTTAAAAAATAAATCTTATCAGAGTAGATGGAAAAACATTCCATGCTTATAGTTAGGCAGAATCAATATAATAAAAATGGCCATTCTACCCAAACCCATATACAGATTTAATGCAATCCCCATCAAGATACCAATGGCATTCTTCACAGATATAGAAAAAGCAATTCTCAAGTTCATATGGAATAAAAGGAGACCCAGACTAGCCAAAACATTACTCTACAGGAAGGAAGAAGTAGGGGGTATCTCAATCCCTGGCCTGAAATTATATTACAGAGCTGTAATAGCAAAACCAGCATGGTATTGGTATCAAAACAGAACTGAAGACCAGTGGAATAGAATAGAAGATCCTGAGACCAACCCACATATCTTTAACTATTTGATATTTGATAAAGGGGGCAAAGGCATAGTGTGGAAGAAACCTGTTCAACAAATGGCATTATTAAGAACACAAAGAGGTTCTAAATAAGTAAATTCCCTGTGGCTAGAGAAGTCAGAAATTTTCAATGAGAAATTAAATCTCCAACTTGAGCGTTAAGTGAGTCTAAGTCTGCACTTAAGCACTTAGCTGGTATAGAGGTCTCCCACTGAGAAACTGACCTTTAGAAAGAAAACAGTCCTGGGCTGATGAATGCCCGAAGCCCTTGACAGAAACACATTGACTACTAAGTTTCCATGTGACTGACAAGCAGTCTTGTACACGATGATCAGCTCACAAACAAAACTTACGAAACATATGATACAGTTCTCTGTCTTGAGTGAGAGCCAGCACACGCCACTAACTGGAGAATTAGCTTTCCAAGACCTTGATAGTGTAGAAGATTCCTAAAGAACCTATGGAATGCCATTCATTGTCAGGGCCTCCCATGACCTGATCATTGTCACTGCAGAATTGTGAAGGACCATACACTACTGCTTGTCTCCCTTTTCCTTTTCCTGATGGAATGTGTACACTGATATGATCATACTGATGTTTGCCACTGTGTTGAGGAGAGGGGCAGACATTTGTGTTGCATGGAGGGGAAGATGTATTGTCTTTTTGGTTCATAGGCCTCTAGGCAAAGAGGAGCCACTCCAGATCTGATGGAGTTTGAATTGGGCAAATAGAAGGGCCTTTCAGGTTGCTTTCCATTGGGGAAAGAATGGGTTGAATGTGGTCTATGTTGGGAAAAGGAGGACAAAGGAATACTTGGCAATGAGAAGAGCAGGGATGCTCCCTTCTTATCAAATATTCGTGTGCTCCCCCTCACATGGGCAGTGAGGTCATCGCCCAGAAATAGCCATGTCTGAGCTGAAATAGATGGTCTGAAATCTCCTGCTTTCCCTTTTCATTCCTCAGTAAGAGTGGCAGCTACATCTTGAGATGGTTTAGCCACTAGATGGAAACAGCTGGATTGTTGAATCATTGCTTGGGAGGAAGCTGCAGACCTTGCACAAGAGAAAAAATAAACTTTCGTGTGTTCAAACAAAAAGTATGTTGTGTGTGACTCCCAGACTCAAACATATACACACACAATGCTCATTGGAAATAAGCACTCATGAAAGAATTAAAACCACACAGGGTGTAAATCCACCATGAGGGCAACATAAGCTGGGAATTAGTGGCTCAGGAGCACCAAAGAGCAGAACTTTATGATAGAGACTGTTTTAAAGTATATTTTAAAGTACATTTTGAATATTTAAAGCATCATTTGTAGAAACACGGGGTACTACTACAAAAAATACTATGTAAGAATAAATTCATAGACCTTCTAAAACCAAGAAGATTGCATTTAAAATTGAAAAGTTAGTGGAACACACGCACATACAGCTTTACTTGTTTTATGAAAAAGGTAAAAACATGTAATGGGAAGTGAACTGTGTTTTCAAAATAAATTAATTTTTCATTCATTGTGTACCCATATTAGGAAACTGAATTTTGATATATACTTAAAATGATACAAAATTTCAGGGTAATAGGCCTTAATATAAAAATAAAATTTCTAAGGGAAAACATGGAATAATATCTTTAGGTAAATATTTCTCAGAATAATCATGAACTACTAAAACAAAAGTTGGAGTGCATCAAAATGAAGAATTTCTAAAAAAAAGTTAAGAATTTCTATTTGTCAAAAGATACCACGACAGGGGCTCTGTCCCCTTCCCCCACTCTGGGGGAAGTCTGCTCTTTTCCCTATGCTTTACTTTCTATCAAATAAAAACCATCTATTATGAAAAAAAAAAAAGATACCATGACAAGAATGAAAAGATAAGCCATAGAGCAGGAGAGGATATTTACAATACAGATTAATATCTGTACACCCTAAGGAACTCATACAGATTAACAACAAAGATCCTAAACACAATAAAAAATGGGCAAAACACTCAGATAGGCACGTCACAAGATAAACACAAGTAAGCATTCAAAAAGATGTTCAACATCATTAGCCATTAGAGAGATAGGAATTAAAATTTAAGTAAAATACCAGTACAATACTATCAAAACTGAATAAGAAAAAGTAAAATAAAAAAAAGGAGTTGCTGGAGACCTCAACAATTGGAACTGCCCTATATCGGTGTGGGAGTGTGAGTACAGGCACTTTGGAAAATTATTACAGAGTGCAATAAAGTCGAACATTTGATACCCCACGTGGTAGAGAAATAAGGGCTCTCAAAGTTGTCTCAACACCAGAATGAATGGGTGACAGACAGGGCAAAGAGGAATGAAGGTTGCAGATGGAACTAAGATTGCTAATCGCCTGACCATCAAGTAGGGAGACTGTCCTGGAAGATCTGAGTGCACCCACTGTAATTACAAGAGTCCTTACAAGAAGAAAAGAGAATCAGTAGGGGAAACCAGAACGAGTAAGAAGAATTTGGACCAAAGGTGCTGGCGGAAGGCGGCCACGAACCCAGCAGTGCAGTGGTCGCCAAGAGCTGGAAGAGGCAAGGGAGCAGAGCCTTCCTTAGAGCTGGAGTCTCCAGAGAGGAATTCAGCCCTTGATCTGAGCCCAGGAGAGCTACAATGGACTTCAGATGCTAAAATCTGTGTTTTAAGACACTGAATTTGTCACAGCAGGAATGGAAAATAAATCTATCCTATGACTCAGCTATTCTATTCCTAGATATATATTCAACCGAAAGGCAGAGATAGACACACGGAAAGACATGTGCAAAAATGTGCATGCAGTCTTATTCGTACCTGCTTCAAATAGGAAAAATCCAGATTCCATAAATGTACAAGAGGTAATTTATAGCATTCTAGTATAATGGAATACTAAACCACAGTGAAAGATGAATGTTACACACAACAATTTGATGACACTTTCAAATATAAGATAGAGTAGAAGGAGACAAGGGTCCAGATTGAAAATTCCATTTACATTAAGTTCAGAGACTAGTAAAACTAATCTGTGGTGTTAGAATCAGAACCGTTGCCTTGGCAGGAGGTCTAGAGGCTGACAGGTGCACAGGGGATCGATCTACAGGGTGCTAGTGATATTCAGTTTGTTGATCTAGGTCCTGGTCACAGCATGGTTTGTGAAAATCATTTGAGTTGACATTTATGATTTATCTATGTTTGTGTGTGTGCTGTATTTTAATTTTAAAAAGGCAATGGATTGGTCAAAAAACAGATCAGACACAACTGAGGTGCAAATTGAAAACTGAGAAATGGAACTGAAGAAATACTGCAGAGTACAACTAGAAGAAGAAAAGATAGAAAATATGAAAAGAAATTTGAAAATAAGAAGGATCAATTTCACCTGTAATAGATGGCCCATAAAACAGAGGATTGAGAGAATGTAAGACAAAGCATTCAAAATTCTATATGTGGACACCATACAATCCTGCTATTCCACTCCTGGGTATCTTTCCAGGGGATTTAGAATCAGCACATTATAGTGACACAGCAATATCTATGTTCAGAGCAGCTCAATTTACTATTGCTAGATTATGGAAACAACCCAGATGCCCCTCACTGAACGAATGGATCCAAAAGCTGTGGTACATATATACCATGGAACTTTACACAGCAATTAGAAACAATGAGATTGCAGCTTTTGAAGGTAAATGGATGGCTATGGAAGAAATTATGCTGAGTAAAATCAGCTTAACCCTGAGAACCAAGGGTCAAATGTCTCCACTCATCTGTGGAGGTTGGATCTAGACCCTGGCCATTGAGAAAGTTGGTCTATTATCATGTGTTAAATCCAGATAAGGTGTAATGTTATACAGCCTAATACTTTTTTAGAGGTATTGTGGGAAGGGGAAGGGAGGGATAAGGGTGGGTAATTGGAGGGGCACTCCTGGGGGTAAATCTAATATCCAGAATCTATTCACATTTTATATTATTTTGTTAAAAACTTGTATGGTTGTTCAATAATAAATTTCTCAATAAAAAAATCTATATATGGGTACTGAATATGCCCAGAGATCCACGTGTTGAAGGCTTGGTCCCAGGGCAGTGCTGGTGGGAGGAGCTGTCAACCTCTAGGAGGTTGAGTCATATGAGAGATCCTTGGGTCACTGGGACCATGACTGCAAAGGGGATCAAGGGATCCTGTGCTGTCCTTCCTCTCTATTCTCTCTCTAGCTCCTGACCTAAGTGGCTGGCTCCACCTCTCCTGATACCCATGATGTGATTGCCAGATGCCCAAATCAGTGGATCACCTGACCTTGGGGTGGAGTCACCAGAGTATGAACCATAGTGGAACTTTTCTCTGTACAAGTTGATTACCTCAAGCATTCCACTATGATGATGGAGACCTGACTAATACACAGAGAAAAGAATGAACAATGTCCTGACCTAATTAAAAAAAAAATGACTCCTCCCAACGGCAAAGTAGAATAAATTAAAATAAAAAAAATCAATACCTTGACATATTGTAGTTAAACCATAATCAGTTACGAGAGGATGGAATACAGTGGAATAATATTTTCTAAGTGCTAAGGAAGAAACATACCCATCAATAAGCTAGGTAGATATTAACTTTTTTACTCAAGAGTGTTGAGGTATAGTTTCCATAAATGCTTTTTTTATCATATGGTTTTATCAGGATTGACAATGGTTACAGGTGTAAAGTCTCATCTACAGTCAAGATATAGATTATTTCCACTGGGCATGATGGTGTATGCCTGTGATCCCATTGATTCAGGAGTCTGAGGCAGGAAGATCACAAGTTCAAGGCCAGTCTGGGCAATTATTGAGACTCTCAGCAACTTCTTGATACCCTGTCTCAAAATTTAAAAATAGAAACAAAAATGACTGTGGGTGTGTGTAGGTCAGTGTTAAAGCATCCATAGGTTCAATCCCCAGTACATAAATAAATAAATAAGTATTCCACCACACACACAAAAAAAATTCCTCATGCCACACCTAATCCATGGCAACCACTGATCTGTTTTCTGTCCCTATCATTTTCGTTTCACAGAACATCACAGAAATGGAAGCATACAGAATGTAGCCTTTTCAGATGGGCTTGTTTAAAATAATCCATTGGAGATTCATCTGTGCCATGGTGTATGTTTATAGTTCATTTTTGTGCTGACTAGTATTCCTTCGAATAGGTATAATTCAACTTTTCTAGCCATTCACCAGTGGAAAGGCATTTGGATGCTTTCCAGCATTGGGAATTTATGAAGAGTTGCTATAAACATTTGCCACAGGGTTTTGTGTGAACTTATTTTCATTTCTTTTGGGTAAGTAACTTGGGAAGGGATTGCTGGGTCACAAGGCAAGTTCACTCATGTGTTACTTAGTGAAGGGGACAGGTTCTGCAATATAATTTTGTGGGTCAGCACTGCACCTACAGCCCATTGTGGACCAAAACTCTGTTAAGTGGTACATGATTCTATATATTTAACTTAATGGGGAACCTAAATTTTCTAAAGTGGCTATACCATTGTGCATTCTTACTAGCAACCTGCAAGGTTTCCAGTTGCTCTACGCCCTCTCCAGCTCTTCGTGTTATCCTTTGTTCCTTCCAATCCCCTATGCGAGTGGTGTTTCATTGAATTTGTAATCTGCCTGCTTATGTGCTTGTTTGGCATTGGAATATTTCATTGGTTAAGTATTATGCAAATCTTTTCCTATTTTAATTGAGCTACTTATTTTCCCTTTTGATTGTTTTAACTGTATTTTGAAGAAGTTTTCAATGTAGACAAAACCTAAATTATCAGCTTTTATGTACCCTTGGTGTTGTAGCTAAGGACTTTTTGCCTAATCTGAGACAAGAAAGATTGTCTGCTATGTTTTCTTCTAGCAATTTCAGGGCTTTGGGATTATATCTAAAAGGATTTGTCCACAAAATTGTTCTACCACAAAAATGAAAAGATTATCCTTCCCTATTTAATTATCTTTGCATCATTGTGGGAATGACAACCGTATGTTTGTCTGGTTCTGCCCTCTATTCTATGCCACTGTTCTATCTACTTTTTCAACTATACCATCCAGATGTAAGTCTTGAAATCATGTAGAATCCTTCTGAATCATTCTGAAACTGTGTTCTTGTTTTTCATATTTTGGCTATTCTAATTCCTTTGCCTTTACATATAAAATACAAATTGCTAATTTGTACCAGAGTGTTGCTTGAGATTATGTTAAATTTTTATTTTTATTTTGGGAAAAACTGACATCTTTAGAATAATGTCTGTCAGTTCATCATCTCAGCAGAGCTCTGTATGTAATCTTTAAAACACTTTCTTTCTGGTTGAAATGTAGATAAACTCATGTATTAGAACCACAGAACAAAAATGCAATATGTTAATATCTATGAGACACAGTTGCAAGATACTGCATGAGATATTTGAACAAGCTATGCTGCAGCCTTTACAAAAATGAAAATGTTTAATCCTATTGTCAAATATATCAAAGACTAACAGGGGATGATAGGAAGGGAGGAGAAGGGGAAATGCTGGAACTGAGATAAAGCAAGGAACATTCCAAGCATTTGTAAGTATATCACTGTATATACTATAATCATGTATATAAAAAATTTCTTCATAGGTATAAGAATTATGTTACTGTACTTGGGTTTTTTAGGAAAAATATAGGACCCAGAAGAGAGGCAAAGGATTGGGGGATGGGAGGTGGGTGGTAGAGGGGTGCGGGGGGATGGATATTGACCAAAGTGTATTGCTGAATTGCGTGCATCCAAATGAATACATGACAACAAATCCCATCATTATGTACAACTGTAATGCACTAATAAAAAATAAACAGTTTCTTTCAGTATTTCCTCTCATTTCTTTCATTCTGATCATCATACAACATCTTTTGGTTTAAGCCCTATTCCATGGACGAATATTCTCACATACCTCTGTTCAAAGGTTAGTGGGCAGGTGTGACATCATGAACTCCTTTCTACATTTCTGCTATGTCATAAAGACCTACCTTCAGAATCACGATGCCTAAACCAAAGACAAAGATGCAAAGAGAATTTTCCAAGGCACATTTGAAAAGACAACAGAGATTTCCAAGAGCCCTTTGAAATGTGCAATGCCTATTAAACTTTCTTTAAAATATATGTTAGCATGTGCTTTCCTCTGAGCATATGAATAATTTGTCTTATTGTGGGTTTAGTGAAAAAGTTTGAGTTCTGGATCCAGATAGACCCACCTCTGTCACCTACCATGTGAACGCAGGCATTTTGCGTATTATTCAGTTATTTGGTGACACTGGTTTGAATACCTGCTCTCCATCAGGCACTGTGATATATCACTAGTCAAAATAAAGGGCCCATTCATCTGGAAGCTTACATTCTAATAGAAGAGATAGTCAATAAATAATAAATACAAAAATAAAGATCATATATAGTGCAAAAGTACTAAGACCGTATAAAAGAAAAAGTAAAACATGGTTAGGAGGGGCTGAGCGAACAGGTGGAGGTGGGGTTAGAGATGGCTGTGTGATGTACCATGGTCAGCTGATCATTATCAATGACTATTGAACAGTCATTGAATAGTCAAACATGAGAAAATCTTGACAGTGGTGAAAGGGTGGCCCCACTGGATGTCGAGGGGACATGTTCTCTGGGGAAAATCTGGAGTAGAACAAGGTGGGAGTGTGCTTGGTATTGTCAATGAACAGCAAGAAGGCCTGAGGGACTGGAGGGGAGTGAATGAGGGTAAGAAAAAGGCGGGAGACCATAGGTGGAAAAGGGTGTGTTATGGACTGAGTGCTCCTGTCATTCCCCACCCTGCCAAATTCATTGCTGAAACCATAATTCCCAGAGTGACTAGATTTGGAGATGCAACCTCAAAGGAAGTAATTATAGTTCAATGAAGTCATGAAGTCGTAAGTGTGAGAGCCTCTGATTCAGTAGCGTTAGTGTCTTTATAAGAAGAGACCCTAAAGAGAGCTCTATCATTCTGCATGCACAAATAAGAAGTCACATGGGCAATGGTGCAACAGTACCCACCTATAGGCCAGGAAGAATGGTGACCCAGAAACTTGCCATGCAGTCACCTTAATCTCAAATGTTTAGCCTCTAGGACCATGAGAAAATAAGTTTATGCTAAGGTACTCAGTCCATTATTTTGTTAGGGGAGCCCAAGCAGACCCAGACAGACATGGTGAAGTAGGAGTCTTCCATCCACTGTAAGCACCAATGGGCTGGGGGTGCAGCTCAGGGGCAAAGCACTTGCTCAGTGTGCCCAAGGCCCTGGGTTCCATCCCCAGTACCATAAGAAAGCACACACAGGCACACACATAGTGGGCAGCAAGGACCGAAAAACAGACCATCCAGGAGACTACCTAGTAACCAAAGCAAAATGTGACCTCGGCTTGGAGGAGGATCATGGAAGTGGTGACAAGTGGCCAGAACTTGAACACATTTTTCAACGGAACTGACAGGACTTCCTGACATATTAGAGGTGGAAGTGATAAAAGAGGAAGGCAAAGTTGGGGATCACCCTGAAGTTTGGGGGCTAAGGGACAGGAAGGATGGCATTTCCATCAGCTGAGATGGGGAAGTCCACAAGAAGATGTTTTAGAGGGGAGCCCAAGAATTTAGTTTTATGTGCTCAGTCTGAAATTTCCATAAGGTACCCAAGTGGAAATGTCAAATGGATAGTTGGATAGAGGCTTCTGGCATCTGGGGAAGAAGTCTGGGATAAAGAGATAAATTTGAGAGTCGTTGGCATATAGATGGTATTTAAAGTGTCAAAACTGATGGGATCATTGAAGTGATTAGTCAAGACAAAGAAGAGGTCCAAGGACTGAGCCCTGAAGAACTCAAACATGAAGCAATTGGGAAGCAGAGCAGCAGCAAGTGGCGCTGAAGCAAGGATGCTCGGAAAAGAAGGAGAAAACGCACCAGGAGTGGTAGAATAAAGCGCATTGAGAGCGAGCCGAGAATTGCAAGCGATGGTGGACAGGTGCATGGGTGGAGGGTTCAGCGTGCAACAGGAAGAGCTAGGTCACACACAGGTGAGAAGCCACAGTCTGTGGGCGGAAGTCCTGGCTCGCCCTGCTGGTGGGAGTCTCTGACAGGAAAGGCTCCCTGTAATTGCTTCAGTATTCTCAGTGATGTAGGAACCAATTTCGGAGATGGGAGGGGAGGGGTTGTTTTGAGCATTGGAGGAGAGAAAGAATGTGAAAGTCACACATACCCTTTGAGCCTCCATTATATTAAGGACAAGAATTCATAATTATCTTTTGAGCCTCCGTTATATTAAGGACAAGAATTCATCATTTCACAAATTTTGTAAGGGTTGGCATCACTGGATCAAAAGCCAATGTGCAAGTACTTTTGTGATCATTCTCTTCCTGGAATCTTGTGTGTGTGTCTTCTGTCTCTCAGATTCTCAGTTCTCTGGGTGTGTCAGTTATGTGGCATTGTTTTCTTTGAATGCTACCTAGGAACATATGAATTCCAATTGATTTATTAAATTTTAAATCATAATAAAGTGGAATAAAAATTGCAAGAAGAGAAATAACCCAACATTCTATCATCTCTTCTGACGTTTTCAGGGTTTTTTATTTTCCAGTTTCTTCATAATCAGATGTCACATATGAATCCAATATTAAATAGTGTTTCTTCTCTTTAACATTGTTTCTTAAGCACTTTTCAAAATGCTGTTCTTCAAAATCATGATTTCAGTGGTTGCATAACTTACCCTGTGCCCATTCATGTGAATGAATGACTATATTCTACACAACCGTTTATCAGAAGACATTTACATTTCTTTGAATAAGTCTTATAAACTACATTATGATGAATGTCTTGAGCGTATTTTAAGTGTAATTGATGAGCTCATAACAAAGCTATCTACCATTTAGTGGCCAATTATTGACTACCCATATGGATCAACATGCTAATGATTTTTTTGTACATCTCATTTGATGATCTTAATGGCACAAAAAGTAATTTTTAAGTTAAATCTTGGTGCATATAAAAATTTAAAAAAGAATATGAAACACTCGAGCTGACTGATCATTTTGCTAAGTCTTAACATTGAGTCCTATTTGTTAGAGAACATTCTAGAGAAATAAACTTTACGGATGGAATTGAAAATCCTTGCTACATTCCCTACCTTCTTCTCCAAAGGTGACTACAATCCAGAACTTAAGATTGACATTTTTATCGTTTCTAATTATTTTCTTCATATGCATGTGTCAATAAAGAACAGAAGGTATTCAATCCTCTTGATTCAAGATTTATATGAATGACACAACACTACCTAGATTTGCACTTCATTTTTCACTTTGTGTCTTGAAAGTGTATGTGTTGATACATCCTGTGCTTATTAATTTAAACAGATGCCGGCTGTCCACTGTTCATTTAATCACAATTTATTTATGTATTGTTTTGATGGGCATTTGGGCTTCCCAGTAGTCTGCATTGCTGAGCACTGGTATAATCGGCGCCTTCTCACAGGTTTCTTGGTGTACATATGCACATTATATCGAGGAGGGAGCTTGCTGAGTTCCTCAGGATGTGTCAGTAGATGTGAAATTGATTTGTCTGAAATAGTGTTTGGGAATCTGCATAATTTCAAGCCTTCCCTTAGGCATGCTGGTCTGTAACCAGGGTTGAAAGCTACTGCCCTAGAGTTTATCTTTGGGGTACAGTTGTGCCTTTCCAGTGTGCAAATGTAAAAATTGATAAGTAAAAGCAAGGTTGCGGAAGGTACTGCCTCAGCATTCTAGGGACTGATAGACCCTGAGAGCAGCAGTAGACGGGGTCTTCCAGAGGGAGATCCAAAGTAGTTCCTGATGACACTGCTCCACCACACCTGCCACCTTTGTCTTTCCTTTTACTTGTAGGCAAATTTTTCATACCTATCAGTGGTAATCAATTGTAGCACAATGGAAATGATTGGGAAGCCATCTAGGAGCCCTGTGGCAGAGATGGCAATGATAGATTTCTCAGGTCACATGGTTGTATAATCTCCACTTGCCAGGGTTTGGCCCCACCCACAGGTCTCCATCAAAGAAAACCAGTTTTCTTGAGCTTGGATCTTATTGTAATTGAAGAGGAGATCTACAGCTTGCCAGTGGCTTGCTTGAGCAGAAAGTTTTGCGAAAAGCATTTTTTTTCCCTAAGAGAGAAGGACAGTGAGAGAGAGAGAATCAATTTTTTAATTTATTTTTTCATGTGGCTTTAGTTGCTTGGACACTTAGTTGTGTATGTGGCTGCTGGGGTTTGAACCCATGTACTTGTACATGCCAGGCAAGCACTGCAACCGCTGAGCCACGGCCCTACCCCTGCAAAAAGCATTTTTATGACTCATTTCTTTCTGTCTCTCTCAGAGCTTGTCCTGTGTTAATTTCTGGGGCCATTATTTCCTGCTGATAGGCAGGGTGAGCGCTTGATCCTTCTCGGTCAGGGCAAGAACATGAGCTGGAGCTCCTGCCTACCCTTTGCTGGACAGTTGGTGTGGGCACAGGCACCAAAACAGTCTCAATAACCAGTTGTAAAAGTGGGGATTGAATCTGTGTCACATGGCAGTTATAAGGCATAGTTGTAGCTTTGTCCTGAGCCTAGCTGCCAGTGAATGGTAATGGCTGCTACATTATTATCATTATTATTACTGTTATGATTACTATTAAAAAGCAAAATAATAATCATGGTGGCACAGTTCGCAGATAGATCCAGTTTAGAAAATTCAGATATGGGTAGGTTTAAGAAATATGACTCCAGTTGAAATAAACGACTGGAATTTCAGGCCCATAAATTCATGAAGATTTTATTTTAGATCCCTAGGCTAGGAAGTGAGAATTACTGTTAGAATTGGAGAAGGAGATAAACACAGGTTGGATTCTGAGGCCAAACAAGGGAGTAAGCCACTTCTAGAGGAAGACAGAAATGAGGGAATCACAAAACACACTCAATACCAGTGTAATTTTGTCAACTATGAAAATGTGCTTGCGAGTCTCTGCAGCGAGTCAGAGCCTGATAGCTCCTAAGCTGTGAGAAATAAATAAAACATTTTGAGGAGTTCTTCTTTCAACCCAGTCAACAAACATTCCATTGCAAACTAAGAAAAGAGGGCAGGACATGAATTCAAAAAGCTAATTGTTCTCACCATGGTCTGGAGTCTGGTGTCTGCTTGGATTCTGGAAAGGTTATTGACTCTTTTCTTGTGTCATACTCGTTTAATGCTGTGCAAGTTACCAGTGTGTACAGAGCATCATAATAAATGCTTGTCATGAATGGGTTTTGTCTTTCTTTATCAATGATTCACAATGGAAAGGATAATCAAGCACTGACTGAAGAATCATGACCAGGGGGATATTTCAATGGAAAAGGGCATTGATGATAACTATAATTTTAAAAGAAGGAAACAGAGACCTAGGCAAGGTTGGTTTTTTGTTTTGCTTTTGTTTTTACTCAAGTTTTCTGAAATATTTACAAGTGGCAAAATCTGTGCTTTTTAAGAATATACCGCGGTGAGTTTTGACACGTGCATGGTGTGACTAAATGCACTACTATATATAGGACATTCTCAGCACTGTACACCATTGCTTCCTGGTATGTTCCAGACAACTAGCTCCTTTCTGCCAGTCTTTGGTTTCTGATCTGTTGGCTGCCTTTTCAGCATGTGGCATAAACGTAACCAGAGTATGTAAGTTTCCTGCCATTTTGCACTAGTGTAGTGCTTGTGAGACCCATGTGTTGTGTTGCCTGAAGCAATGCTCCGTTGTTTCATTTGCTGAGTTGTATTACCTTGTGTTAACACACCACAAATTGATAGTTCACTTACCCGTCGATGGGCATTTGTTTCTGTTGTTTGCTAATTATAAAAATTCCAAATACATCTGTATTCTGGAGAACTTGGTTTTCACTTTTCTTGCTTCAAATATAGCAGGGATTTCTGGGTCACCAAGAGGTGAAAGCATACCTGCTGGAAACTGCCAAAGCCTGCATTTTGCATTCCCGTCCATAGGGGGCGCCATTTCACAGTCCCATCTGTGGTCTGTGGTAGGCGCCCAGCTCCCCGATGCACTCAATAGCACTTTTTAATTTTTGCCATTCTAATGGGTACTCAAATGGGTATCTGGTTTTAATTGGCATTTTCCTAATGATTAATGATATTTAGTTTCTGTTCATGTGTTTATTTGCCATCTATATTCCTTCTATGGTAAAATGTCTATTTGACATTTCACACATTCTTAAAATTGGTTTACTAGTCTTAATGTACAGATGTTTTTAGTTTTGATTAAGTCCACTTTGTCATTTCTTTGATGTTCTGATCTGTGCTTTCTGTACCTCATCTAGGAAATCTTTGCCTAGCTCAAGTTTTTTTTCTTTCTTTGTTTTAAAGAGAGAAGGACAATGAGAGAGAGACAGAGAGAATCAATTTTTATTGAATTTTTCACATGGCTTTCATTGCTCTGACAATTAGTTATGTACATGGGTGCTGGGGTTTGAACCCATGTACTTGTGCCTGCTGGGCAAGCACCATAACCACCAAGCCACCGCTCTAGCCCCCTAACTCAAGCTTCAAAAGACTTTTTCTCCTACATCTTCTAGAATTTTCATACAGTTAGCCCTTTCACTTATATACAGAGCATTTCAAGGGAATTGTATGCGTACAGGAAAAATGGTCAAGGTTATTTATGTCTTTAGCCTATAGATAGCTGATTGTTCCATTGTATGTATGTCCACTGTTTTATTCTCTGTCTCTGTATAGTTGACTTTCTTTTTTTTTTTTAAGATCACACATATAATTAAGATCATGGAATACGTTACTTTCTGTGTCTGGTTTATTTCATTTAGCATGTCTTCCAGGTCCACCTATGCTATAGAAAATGGTAGAATCTCCTTTTTTAGGCCAACTAATATTCCATGGTATAATCAAGAGTTTCTTCATCCACTCATTCATCATCAAACACTTAGATTGCCTCAGTGTCTTGGCTCTGGTGAATAATGCTGCAGTACATGGCGGGGCCGGGGGCAAACATCTTCATGAGATGCTGATTTTCTTGTGGGACTATATCTAGAAGGGGGTTTGCTAGGTCAGATGCTAGTTGTATTTTCAACTTCCTTAGCAACCTTCTTATTGTTTTCCATAATAGTTTAAAGGATCTCCATTCCCATGATGGTACGCATTTCCTTTTCCCCACACCCTCAACAATATTTATCTTTTGATTTTTTCATAATAGCCATCCTAATGGGTATGAGGCAGTATCACATAATAGTTTTAATTTGCATTTTTCTGAAAGCTAAAAATGTTGAGAACACTTTCATATACCTTTTGGCCATTTTTATATCTTCCCTGGAACAATATCTAGTCAAGTCCTTTGCCTATTTTTAAAAAGTACTATTGGTTTTCATACTATTGATTGTATGTGTTCATTATAAATTTCCTTAAAATTTTTATTAATAGTTATTCTACAATCATAAATGTGTAAAAAGTAACAATATGATATGCATTTGATCCTAAACCAGAGTTATTCTCCACATCGCCCACACCCCAGTCTCTTGATTCTTCTATGTTTCACACCTACAATCAATACAAACATTTCAATTGTAAATTTTCCAGAATTAAATTATTGCATAAAAAGTTTTTTGTTTCTTGGGGGGGGGTAAAGACAATGCTGCATCGTTTATTCTCTCCCTATATCCATCCCTATTCTCCCTCTCTCTTCCCTCCCATTTGCCTCTCCCTTCCCCCCCATACATATTTATGGTTTCCTCTACATTATGTGTTGCTATGCTTTTGCTGGGTCTAATACATGAATTTGAAAACCTTTCACCCAAACCTGGGTTTTACTCTAGCCTCCATAAATGAGGGGAAACATTCAACCCTTGAGTCTCTAGGTTTGACTAACTTCACTCAGCATGGTTTCTTCCATTGCCATCCATTTATCTTCAAAGGCTGCAATATATATATATACCAAAGCTTTTGGATCCATTCATTCAGTGAGGGGCATCTGAGTTGGTTAGATAATTTAGTTTTTAAAATTTTTTTAAGTGAGAAAGAGAGAGAGAGAAGGAGAGAATCAATTTTATGTAGTTTTTCATGTGGCTTTTGTTGCTTAGACACTTTGTTGTGTACATGGTGCTGGGATTTGAACCTGCATACTTGTGCATGCCAGGCAATCACTGTTAACAGCCGAGCCACTGCTCCAGCCCCAGCTTTTCTAAATTGAGTTGCTATGAACATAATTTTGCTGTGTCACTGAAATATGCTGATTCTTTCTCTGTGTAAATACCCAGAAGAGGGATAGCTGGGTTGTACAGTGGATCCAGCCCTAATTTTTTGAGTCTCTACACAGCTCTCCAGAGCGGCTGGACCAGTCTGCAGTTCCACCAACAGTGTGCTAATGTTCCTATCTCCCTGCAACCCCTCCAGCATCTGTTACTGTTTATATTCTTCATCTTTGCCAATATGACTGGAGTGAGATGAAATTTAATTTAATTTTGATTTGCATTTCTCTGATTACTAGTGATTTAGAACACCTTTGCATGTATTCATTGGCTTGCTCAATTTCCTCTGTTAAGAAGTTGCTGTTTAGCTCTCTGGCTTATTTATTGTTGGGATTGTTTGTGTTTTTGATATTCAGTGTTTTGAGGTCTATGTAAATTTTGGATATTAGTCCCCTATTGGGGGACTCAAGGGCCATAATTATCTCCCGTTCTGTAGGTTTTCTCTTGACAGTTTCGACCAATTCCTTGGCTGAGCAAAAGCTTTTTAGTTTAATGGCATCCCACTCATTGATTCTTGACTCTAATTCTTTTACTTTGGGAGTCTTGTTGAGAAAGTCATTGCCAAATCCCATATGCTGGAGTGTTGGTCATACTTTTTCTTCTAGCAGTTGTATGGTAGCTGGTTTAATTCCTAGTTCCTTGATCCATTTCAATTTGATTTTTGTGCAAGATGAGAGATAAAGATCTAATTTCAACTTCCTGCAGAAACCTATCCAGTTTGTCCAGTACCATTTGTTGAACAGGCTCTCTCCTCCATATTTTGACCCCTTTTGTCAAAGATCAGAAATTTGAAGATTTGTGGTCTTGTCTCAGAGTCTCCTATTCTATTCCATTGGTCTTCATTTCTATTTTGATACTAAGTACCACACTGTTTTTATTACTACTTTTACTTTAGGTATCACAAAACACCTGTTTTAACTTTCTTGCTAATAATGTTTTGGTTATTCTAGGTTTCTTATTATTCCAATGAATTTGAGAATTGGTTTTTCTATATCTGTAAAGAATAACAGTGGTATCTTGATGGGTGTTGTATTGAATCTGTATAGTGCTTTTGGCAGAATGGCTGTTTTAATTATATTAATTCTGTGTAACCAAGAACATGGAATGTCTTACCATCTTCTCAGGTCTTTTTCAATTTCTTTCTTTAGTGTTCAATAATTTTCACAGTAGAGGTCTTTTACTTCCCTGTTAGAATAATTCCCAAGTGTTTCATTCTTTTTGAAGATATTGTGAATGGGACCAATTTCCTGATTTCTTCTTCTGTCCTATTATTGTTTGCATATAGGGTGTTGATCTTATATCCTGCCACTTTGCTAAATTTATTTATAAGCTCAAGCAGTTTTCTGGTGGAGTTTTTTTGGATCTTCCAGACATAAGATCATGTTGTCAGAAAAAATTGATAGTTTGACTTCCTCTCTTCCTATTCTTATGAGTTTGATTTCCTTCTGTTGTCTGATTGCTTAGGTTATGGTCTCAAGGACTATATGGAATAAAAGTGGTGAGAGTGGGCAGCCTTGTCTTGTTCCCAAGTTTAGTGGAAATGCTTTTAACTTTTCTCCATTTAGTATTATACTAGCTGTGTGTTTGTCATATATGGCCTTTACCTAGTTATGATAAACTCCTTTGTTCCCTATCTTCTCTAGAGTTTTGAACATAAATAGGTGTTGAATTTTATTGTAGGCCTTTTCTGCATCAATTGAGATGATCATATGGTTTCTATCATTAAGTGTGTTTAAGTGATAAATCACATTTATTGATTTGCATATGTTGAACCAGGCTTGCATCCCTGGAATGCCCACTTAATCATGATGAATTATCTTCTTGATGAGTTTTTGAATGTGGTTTCCTAGATCCTTGTTAAGGATTTTTGTGTCAGTGTTCATCAGGGATATTGGTCTGTAGTTTCCTTTTTTGATGTGTCTTTGTTGGGTTTCAGTATCAGAGTTACAGTTGCCTCATAAAAAGTGTTTGGGATAGTCCCTTCCTTTAAATTTCTTGGAATAGCTTAGTAAGGAGAGGTTTTAGCTCCTCCATATAGGTATGGTAAAACTCAGAGGAGAATCCATCAGGTTGTGGGCTTTTCTTCTTTGGAAGGCTTTTAATTGCTATATTGATATCTGTGCCTGTTATTGGACATTTTAGGCTTTCAATATTGCCCTGTGTCAATTTGGGGATGTTGTATGTGTCTAGAAATTTCTCCATGTCTTCCAGATTATCTAATTTAGAGTATAGTTTTTCAAAATAGTTCTGATAATCCATTTGATTTCTGTGGAGTCAGTGGTGATCACTACCTTTTCATTGATGATTTTGTTGATTTACTTCAGTTCCTTTCTTCTCTTAGTGAGATTGGCTAGGGGTCTGACAATTTTATTTATTTATTTATTTTGGGAAAAACAGTTCTTTGTTTTGTTGATGTTTTAAATTATTTTTTGTTAATCTCAATGTCATGGATTTCAGCTCTGATCTTGATTAGTTACTGTTTTCTGCTGGCTTTGGGATTAGATTTTTCTTTCTTTTGTAGGGATTTTAGGTGGAGCATAAGCTTATTTATTTGAGATCTCTCCTCATTTTTAATGTAGATGCTCAGTGCTTTAAATTTTCCTCTTAAGAATGCTTTCATTGTATCCCAAAGGTTTCGATATGTTGTGTGTTCATTCTCATTGTCTTCCAAGAATTTCTTGATTTCTGCTCTCATGTCTTCTTGGATCCATTCTTCATATAGTAGGGCATGATTCAATTGCCATGTATATGTGTGTTTTCTGCAATGGATTTTGCTATATTAGGGTCATGGCATCATGGTCTGATAGGACATATGGAATAATATCTACTTTTCATATTTGTTGAGATTTCCTCTGTGAAGTAGGATATGATCTATTTTGGAGAAGGATTTATGCATATGCTCCTGAGAAGAAGTTAAAGTCAGCCAATTTGGGGTGGAGTATTCTTTAGATGTCTGTTAAGTCCATTTGAATTATGGAGTTGTTTAGCCTGGAGATAGCTTTATGATCTGTCTATTGGAGATAGAGTATTAAAGTCTCCCAGTACTATTGAGTTGAGGTCCATAGTGATTTTATGTCCTGGAGTAATCTATCCACACCATTGGGAGCTTTGGTGTTCAGAGAGTATATATTTACTATGGTTACGTCTTCCTGTTGTATTGTTCTCTTTACTGGGATGTAGTGGCCTTTTTTATCTCTTTTGATTAATTTATGTTTGAAATCTACTTTGTCATATATAAGTATTGCAACACCAGCTTGCTTTCTTGGGCCATAAGTCTAGTAGATTGTTTTCCATCCTTTTGCCCTCAATGTCATTATCTGTAAGGTGGGTCTCCTGTCAGCAGCATATTGTTGGATTTTGTTTTTGGATCCAATATGCTAATCTGTGTCTTTTGATTGGTGCATTGAGACCATTCACATTCAGTGTTAGAATAGTTTTGTGGTTGTGGTTCATAGTCATTGTTTTAATAGTAAGTCCTGTGCTGTCTTGGTTGTCTATTCATGGCATGTACCTTTATTGAATTCTTTCTGTGGGTTTCGAGAATTGTTTGCTTATTCTTCTATCTGGAGTTTGTCCTTGTGTATTCTTTGTAATGCTAATTTTCTATTCATAAATGCTGCAAGTTTAATCTTACCATGAAATGTTCTTATTTTCCCATCAAATTTGAAGCTTAGATTTGCTGGATATATAGTATTCTGGGCTGCATGTTGTGGTCATTCAGACATTGAAAGATCTCCTTCCAGGGTCTTTTTACTTTTAGATCTGAGCTGAAACATCAGTCGTGATCCTTATTGGTTTGCCTCTGAATGTGATTTGGCATTTTTCTTTTGCAGTTTTTAATATTCTTTCTTTGATTTCCCTGTTATACATTTTGAATATGATGTGTCTCGGTGAGATTCTCATTTGATTAGGCCTATTGGGTGTCCTATATGCTTCCTGGATGTGTATGTATGACTCCATTCTAATATGGGAATATTTTTCTTTAACTATTTTGTTGAGAATTTTCTTTATGCCATTCGTTTGCTTTTCAATTTCATCACGTAGATCAATTACTCTTATATTGTTTCTTCCGACTTTATCCCAGATGTTTTGAAAATTCTGCTCATGTTCTGTGAGGTTTTTTCCTTATTTGTTTTCTTTGTGCTCAAGCTTGCTCAGCCTAGCCTCACTGTGGGAATCCCTTTCTTCAAGACCTGAGGTACTGTTTTCTACAGAAGTTAGTCTAGTATTAAATTCTTCCATCGTTCCTCTGATGTGATTGACTGCAAATTTTAGCTTTGTTACTTCCTTTTTCAGTATATCTATTTCTTTAATAATGGAGTTTTTTCATCTCTTGAGTTTTCTCACTTAGTCCCGTCATTAAATCTTCTTTTTAATTCATTGTTCCATTTAGGAATCAGATCATTGATAATTTTTTTCTAGGTTTTCATCCTGCCCCCCCGTCCATGGGTTCCTTGATAAGGAAGTTGTGGGTTTGAGGCAATCCTTTTTGAGTTTGAATCCTCATCTTTGAAAGTCTTCTTTTGGATCTTTGAATTGAGGTTCCCTATGTGGAAGCAAGGCTGGTCTCTGAGTGCTTCTTCCTTGCAGGTCAAAGGGTCAGGTCAGACATCACCTCTCCGATGACCACCTTTTTCCAAAAAGCAGCTTCTGCCTGGAGCTTTGTTTTGCGGCACCTTTTGGATCAAGGCTTCAACACTCAGATCTGGAACCTGGTAGGGTTGTGGGACAGACTGTTGGGTTGTTGAAACTAAGTGGCAAGAGTGCTTATCTGGGTTCTGGGGTCCTGGAGATATGGAGCAGGCTGGAATGGGCCTGCCTATGCTCTGCACTGGGGTCTGGGATCACTGGTGGTAGGGACAGGTCCAATATAAACTGGACCTGGCAGGTATGCATGATGGCTGGGCAGGGTTCAAGTGAGGGTCCTCAGGGTATTCTGCACATCTGCCAGAGCCAGGGCCAATTGAGTCCTGAGCCAGGGTAGGCCAGGTCCTCAGGCATTTCTTGCATACCTTGGGGGATGGGGCTGGAGTCCTGGGCACAGGTGGTGGCAGTGTAGGGTCCCAGAGCCGGGTCCATGGGGTTGTCCTGTGTGCCTGCCAGGGCCAAGGTGGAGTCCTTGGCCTGTGTGGCAGTGGGGTGAGTTCTGGATGGGGGGCCCTTGGGGGTATCTGTGTGCCAGCCAGGGTTGCAGGGCCCCAGGCACCAGGTGCTCAGTGGTGCTGGGCTGGGGTTGGGTCTCATTATAAATTTTTTTATATTAAGCTCCTATCAGATCCACAGTGGATCTGATCTATTCCCAATCTATAGGTTGCTGTTTCATCAATTCTATTTTCTTTATCTATGCAATTCTTCTTTTTGACAATTCCATACTCTCTTGATTCTTATAGCCTTTAGTAGGCCTTTAAATCAGATTATGTGAGTCTTCCAATTTTGTTCTTCTTATTCAAAAGTGTAGTAGTTATTTTTGATTCTCGTGTGTAAGTCTCCAAACTAGATAATTGAATTGTCCAATTTTCTTATTATTCAAAATTATCTCTTGTGGCTTTTTTAGGCCCATTGTTTTTCTATACAAATTTTAGATTACCCTGTCACTTTCCTAAAAAAAAATCATCTGGAGGTGGGGCTGGAGTGTTGACTCAGTGGTAGAGTACTTGCCTGGCATGTGTGAAGACCTTGGTTTGAACCCCAGCACCACGTATGCAACTGTGTGTTGGGAAAACAAAAAACAGATGAAATTCTAAATAAAATTGATTCTCTCTTTCTCCACTTTTAAAAAAAATCATCTGGGATTTTGATTGGGATGCATTATATACAGAGATCAGTTTTAGGAAAATTGACATCTTAATATTGAATCTTCCAGTCCATGAGCATAGTCATATCTGTCCCTTTTAAGTTGTTTTCTCTCTTGTCATATTCAGCATTTACATTTTGTATATAATTACTTAGTTTTGTTCATATGTTTTTTATGCTATTATAAATGGCAATATTTTGTAATTTCAATGTCCAGTTGACAGTACCTAAGAAGAAAATATATTTTCACATATTGACTCTCAGTTTTAAATTTTACAACTTTATCAAACTTGCCTATTGGTAGATTCTTTGGGATTTTCTATGTAGATAATCACTTTGTCTGCGGACAGAGACTTGTATTTTGCTTTCAGATCTGAGTGCCTCTATACTTTTTCTCATATTACCTCACTGTCTAGGACCTCCTGTGTGGTGTTGAGAGTGAGTGGTGAGATCAGATGTCCTTACCTTTTCCCTGATTTTAGGAGAAAAAAGCATTCATTCTCCCATTGAGATATATATATATATATATATATATATATATATATATATGTATATATATATATATATATATATTGCACAGTTTATTTATTTATTTGCAGATGTTCTTTATCCAAGTTAAAGATGTTTCCCTTTTCCCCTCACTTTCTGAGAATTTTAACCATGGACAGCTGTGAAATTTTGTCAAATGCTTTTTCTGCAGCTAATGAGATGATCCTTCTTTTTTCTTTTGCAAGTCATGTAGTGAATGACATTGGATGATTTTCTAATCCTGAACCAACTTTTCATATGTGAGATCAACTGCACTGGGTCTTGTAAGATGCTTTTTATTTAGTACTGAATTCCACTTTCTAATATTTTGTTTATTATTTTTAGTTAGTTTTTATGAGGGACATTGATATTTTTATTTTCTACTATGTCCTTGTCTGGTTTGGTCATCAGGCTAAATGAGATGGAAAGGTCCTTTCCTGTTTTCTGGAGGAATTTGTTAGGCCTCTTTGCCAATGGAGCCACCTAGGGTGTTACTGTCTGTGTGGGAAGGTTTCTAACTGTGACTACAATTTCTCTAGTGGACGTGGGACTAGTTAGGCTATTAATCTTTGCTTGAGTTTTTGCAGTTTGTACCGTCCAAGCATGTTTTCTGCATCATTAAAGTCATCAAATGTTTGTCATAAAGTATTTCATAATATTCCCTTATTCCTTTTAGACTGATTGGCCTTATAGGAACATTTTTTATTTCATTCCTGACGTTGATAATTTTCTCCTTTTTTTGTGACTGTTCTGACTAGAGTTTTTAAATTTTTATTTATTTTTTCAAAGAGCCAACACTGATTTCATTTTTTTCATTGTTTTTGTGTTTCAGTTTCAATGATCTCTGCACATTAGGATTTATTTCCCTTGTTTCCTTTAGGTTTAACATGCTATTCTTAAGGTGGATGCTTCTTAATGTGGACATTTAGCTTATCAATTTTTAAATATTTCTTCTTTTATAATAAAAGTGTTTTCTGCCTTAAAGCACCATCTAGATACTACTTCAGCTTGGTTCCATAAAGTTCATATATTTGTGTTTTCTCATTGCATTAAAATATTTTCAAATTTCTCTTGTGATTTCTTTTTTGAAAATGGTTTATGTGTAACAGCTCTTTTTAGTTTGCAAATTGTGGGTGGTTTTCCACATACCTCTGTGATTTTGATTTCTAGTTTAATTCTGTTGCTATGTTCCAGGTTGATTTGAAAATAATGTATATTCTGCTGTTGTTGAGTGGAAAGTTCTCTAAACGTCAGTTAGCTTCCGATTGCTGATATTTCTCAAGTGTCTGGCATAGGTTCTTACTGATTTCTTGTCTGTTCATTTCAGCAATTACTGAGTAAGGTGGGAGTGTCAATACCTCCAACTTTAATTGTGGGTGCATCTGTTTCTTCTATTTCTACTTTTAAATTGTTTGTGTTCTGTTTTTGAAGCTCTGTTGTTGGGTGCATACAAATTGAGAGTTGTTACGTTCTCTTGATGAACCAATCTCTTTATCATCATGAAGAGTGCATCATTATTCCGGAAGTAGTGCTTATTTTAGAACCTACTTTGTCTGATATTAATGTGGCCACCGTGGTTTTCTTTGACTACCACTTGCGTGCTTTACGACTCCATCCTTTTTCTTTCAACCGATATGTGATTTTATTTTTAAAGTGGATTTTGTATTGTTACTCTCCAGTCTACTCTTGCTTCTTTATACAATCTTCCAAATCACTGGTTTGAGGTTGCACTGTTTAAACCATTTATCTTTAATGTAATTATTGTGGTACGGGTTTATATCTTGGGTCATACTGGGGCTGGAGTGGTGGCTCAGCGGTTATAGCACCTGCCTAGCATGTGTGAGAACCCAAGTTCAAACCCCAGCACCACGTACACAATGAAGTCTCAGAGCAATGAAAGCCACATGAAAAACTAAATAAAATTGATTCTCTCTCTCTCTCTCTCTCTCTCTCTTACTGCCCCTCTCTCTTTAAGAAAAAAATATCTTGGGTCATATTGTTTGTTTTTTATTTGTCCCATCTGTTCTTTTTCAACTGATTTCCTGTTTTCTTGCCTTGTTTTAGATATATTGAGTTTTAAAACATTATTTCATTTTATTGTCCCTATTAGGTTTTGGCCAATTTTTTTTTTGATGACTAACCTAGGGCTTATAACCTGTGCATTTGATTTATCATAGTGTACTTTCAAATAATATTACATCACTTTACCTTTAGTATAGGAACCTTACAGAGAATACTTGCATTAGCGTCCTTCTGTCCCTTGTGCTATTGTTTTCATGCACTTTATTTCTGCTATAAACCTTTGATGCTATTATTGTTTTACTTTAAACAGTTTTATTTAGGTAAAATTTATGTACAAGAAAAAAATCATCTTTTTTTGGTCACCTGATGAGTTTTAGTTATTAGAAATTTTTTGTCCATTATGAATAAATAGTCCTATCAATATTCACATACAAATCTTTGGGTAGATACAGTTTTGCATGTTTGTTTTGATTTGGTTAGGCATTTTGGAGAGAGATGGCTGAGTTCTATGATAAATATTTGTTAACTTGCCAAATTGTTTTCTAAAGTGGTAGTACAATTTTCCTTCCTATTAGCAGTGAACAGGGTAGGAGGAGGTCAGTGCAGGTTTTCTAAATCTTTACCAAAACTTGGTAAATTCAGTCTTTTTGGTGATGCCCATTCTAATGATTGTGTGGTGGTATCTCATAGTGATTTTAATTTGTATTTCACTAATGGCTAATCATTTTCAGTATCTTTCCATGGGTTCAGTTACTTGTATTTCTTCATAAATCTTAACAAAATATCTCAAAGTCTTTTACCAATCCTTAATCTGATTATGGGTTTTTTTCTATAATTGAATTGTAAAAGGTTTTTTCTTTTTTCCTTTCTAAAATAAATCCTGAATACAAAACCTTTTTCTGGATCTTATCTTTACTTTCTGCTGTTAATCCTATCCAGGATAATTTCATTTTATATATTGTATTATACATAGATGGAAATTCCGTTTATTTTTTAATTTGTGATATAAAAACCCACAGCATGAAACCTAACCCCAAATTTAAGTACATAGCATAGTATTGTTAACTGTATGCCATTGCTGTACAGCAGATCTCTAGAATTTGGTCACCTTGCAGGAAGGAAGTGCCCATGTCCCCTGATCCCTCCCCTGACAACTGCCATTCCACTTTCTGCTTCTGTGAGTTTGGCTACTTCAGGTTCCTCTGCAAACACAGCCCTGCAGCATTTATCCTTCTGTGTCTGGCCCATTTCACGAAGCGATGTCCTCCAATTTCACTCATGTTGTAGCACATATCTTCCATGTCTTTCTTACCTCCTAAATATGTGAAATATAACAGCTGCTGCAACATCCTTGTCTGTCAATGGTATCATCTGTACCATTTCTGGGTCTATTTCAGTTCTGTTTTCCTTTTCATAAGTCATGTTTTCATGCTTCTTTGTACTACTGGTAATTTTTGATTGGATGTCAGTCATTGTGAAAATTACATTGGCAGCTGATCTTGCATGGGTGATATTTAAAGAGTATGGGGCTTTGTTCCGTCTCATGGTTAAATTATATGGAAACAGTTTATCCTTTCAAGTCTTATTTTTAAGCTCTTTAGCATGAGTCCAAGATATTCTTAGCTCTGCGAAAGGCCAATATTCTTCTGAGGTCTCTACCCACTGCCTTATGTATTATGAGTGCTTTTAGCTAGGGCTGAGGAAACACTATTTTTAGTCATGGGAATACTGGGAATTATTGTCCTACTGATCTTAGACAGTCAGATCTTACTGTCCTCGGATAGTTTTTTCTCACAGACTTAGGACAGATGCACGGGAACCTCTCGAGGTCTCTGGACCCCTCAGGTGTGCAGATTACAGTGCTAGACGCCATTGACTTCTCTGGTCTCTGTCAACTAAGAATGCTGAATTCTGCTCCCTGGGGCACATCTTTACGGGCAGTTACCTGGCTTTGTCGTACAGTAAAACTCATTTCTTTGTCATGGTAGGAGAACAGCAGTGCACTCTCAATTTCCCAAAGTTTGAAACTCACCTTTTTTCATGTAGCTTGTCCAATGTCACTACTTGTTTATGGTGGGAGAGTAAATCCAGCTCCTGTTACTCCATCACGGCTGGAAACTGCAGTCTCCACTGGAAGCTTTGGCTGAGAAGAATGACAAGTTCTGACATATATTTTAACATGACAAGACTGCTGGGTTAAAAGCTGACCGTGGAAGGCAAGAACTGCTGAAGGCTGGAGTTAGGAGCCAATCACTGGAATTCAAGACAGAGTCGCTTGTGCTGATGATAGACAAGAAGAGAAATGGCTAGATTCTGGACTTGAGGGAAAATAAATAGGATTTACTGATTGTTTGGATATTGAATAAGAAAAGAAGAGAGGTTAAGGGATGACTCTAAGAATTTTGGCCAAATATCTAGAAAAGTAACAAGAAAGATGAGCAGTCATTCAGAAGAACAATGTTCAACAGTGTGTAATGGAGAAATTGTGAGAGGCAGAGATCAAGAAAGAGTAAGAGAGGAAGGAACTGGACAATGTGAGAACAGACAATTCCCTTAAGGGGTTCAACAAATCATATTCTGTTTCTCAAGGGACTCTGGAGCCAGCTAGGGAAAGAGGGAGGTGTGTAAGTAGATAATTACATTGAGGCAGGGAGCGCAGTGACAGAGGTTTCTATAGCTACAGGTCCGATGAAAAACTCTCTAGCAGAGAGGGGAAGTATGGAACGCTTCACAGAGGCAGTGATATTGGGGCTACGGGGCGAGGGACCAGGCAGGTCACCAGTGGAGATGGTGGATAAGGGGGTTGCCGAAAGGGAAGAGGATGGAGTGACTTCACAGATGGCAGACACTTTGAAACCCTCGGAAAACTATAAATAAGTCTCCACAGCTCAGACTAAGGTGAGCACCCAACTTAGTGAAGAAACCATACAGGAGACAAAGACAGGGATAGGAACAGTTGGAAAATGCTCTTGTTTACCATGTATGCTCCTCATATTTTATCCTGCAAGTAATGGAAGCTTCTTGCTGGCTCTGGAATGTGTCTGGGTAGGAGTGGGGGCAGGAAAGCCAGTTAAAGGGCTTGAATGGAGGCTGATAAGACCTGAGAATAGGCAGAGGAGGTTGAGGGTTGGGAGGAGGAGCCCCCAGAGTTTTAAGTCAAGGAATCAAAAGGGATTGGTGAGCTGGTGGATGGAGTGGGTGAAGAGGAACCAAAGGGAAGAGCTAAAATGACATTTAGGTTTTTGGCCTGGCCCTCTCGGTGGATGATGGTGTCATGAGTTAAACTTGGGAGAATGGAAATTTATATAATAAAATACTTTATAGAAATCTGCATGCATTTAATGAGGTCATGGCTCCAAGGGCTGAGTTGTAGGTTCATTAGCCTCCTTCCCTAGTGGTCGTCATCAACTTGATTTCCTATTCCTAGCCACGTGGAAAAGCATCGAAGCTGTAGAGAAACATGCTGCTTCCTATACAGGATGGCTATAATACAAAGCCTCAACTGTAGTGCCTCTTATCAGCCTTCTGTAATCAAATATTCCTAGCCCTACAGTAGGCTCAATGTGCTCAGAGTGATCCAAAAAGGTAGGCATCTCCTCCCACGCATAAGTGGAAGAGGAAGGTTGCTCGTGGTTGTACTTCACAGATACCAGGGTCAATATAACCGGGATAATCACTCTGACATTCCCAGAGCAGGTCTTCTGGCCCCTCTAGATCTGGCCTCAGTGTCTTATCTTTGCATACTCCTCTATCTGGGTTCTACCTTTAGGCTTTTCCATGGTGACCCAGATGATTCCATACCTTAGGATATCATAGCTATGTTCCTTTTGTTCTTTGACTACTTTCTAAAAACATGGCCAGTCTCCATTTGCTTTTATCACATTACTCTATTCCCTTATGCTAAAATTTAGATCTGAAACATCCCCCACAAGCCTGCATGTTAAAGTCTTGGCCCCTAGCTTGATGCTATTGGGAAATTGTAGAACCTATAACAGGTGGGACCCTGTGGTACATTTTAGGCCCACTGGAAGTACAACCCTAATGGGGATTGTGGGACCCACAGTCCTTTTCTGCCTTCTTTGCTTCCTGGCCTCGAGGAGGTAAATAGCTTTGCTTCATCCTGAGCTGCCTGCCATGATGCACACCCACAGGCCCAAGCATGAGGCCAACCAATCATGGACTGCAACCTCCAAAACCATGACCCCAAGGTAATCTTTTCTCTGTATCAGCTGATTATCTCACCTATTTGTTACAGTGGTGGAGAGCTCACTAGCACACCTTTTAAACATTTTATAACTTACATGTTAATTTTCCTGAATGACTTTTTATGTTCGTTACCCACACAAGACTTTATGAGAATAGACATCACGTTTATTTTGTCCACACCATAACTCTTAAAATGCTACTTGCACCTAGAAGGTAGGCATTGAATGGATTAGAGGAATGTGAAGGGCAGATAATGAAGCTTACTACTTAAAAGTATTTCATGACTGGGGCTAGAGCAGTAGACTCAGTGGTTATGGTGCTTGCCTGGCATGCACAAGGATGCAGGTTTGAACCCCAGCACCACATACACAACAAAGTGTCACAGCAAGGAAAGCCACATGAAAAACCAAATAAAATAGATTCTCTTTCTCTCTCTCTCCTACTGTCCCTTTCTCTTAAAAAAAAAATTTCATGACTAATCAATAGGAGGATGTATTATTTTGGACTGAGGGAATTTCCTGTTTTTTTTCTTTTAAATAATAATACCTACCACATAGGTAGCAGTTTTCCTTAAGAATGGTCCTGAGCCAGGTGTGGTGGGGCATGTCTGTGATCCTGGTACTCAGGAGGCAGAGGTGGAGGATCACTTGAGCTCAGGAGTTTGGGACAAGCCTAGGCAATACAGCCAGGCCCATCTCAAGCAAAACAACACAAGAAAGCACACAATTAAAAAAAAGACACAAAACCAAAATAAAACAAAAAGATTGGTCCTGTGTGATTTGGGGGAACAAAATCGCCAAGAGTACATCAGTGTATCTGCGTGGGCAATTCATGCTAATTAGCATAATGAACAACCCTCAAATCGCAGTGGGAGGTTCCGTTTTACTCACGTTACAGACTTTTGGCTGCTTTGTCTTCTGCATGGCGATTCAGGGATTCTAGTGCCTTCCTTTCTGTGTCTCCACGGCCCTCTCGGGATATCCTGGAGTCTTTCACCGGATTCCTTCCATGTATCCAGTCAATGGGCAGCAAGGGGGCTTGGTGACTCCATAAGAGATTTCAAGACCAACTGTGGGAAGTGGTGAGCCTCACTTCTCCATGCACCCCATTGGTCAGAAGGAGGGGTGTGGCCCCAAACTAGCTGCAAGAGGCTGGGAAATGTAGTTTTCTTGTGCCCCGAAGAAGAAACTGGATCTATAAGCATCAAGCCACGCTCAGCCACAGTAGGGAATCTCATTTGGTTGTTGTAAGGATTAGACAGTTAATGTATGCAAAACTCTCAGAATTACCCAGTACGTTCAGAGGCATCTGCCTTTCCAGGTAAACTGCAAGAGGTGTTTCTCCGTGTTTGCTCCATCACCGCTTGCTGAACAAAGCTGATGCTCTGAAGTCTCTGTCAAACTCAACAGCTGGCTGGAGGGTATCCTAAGCCCCAGTGCCCAAGGAGGCTACTCACGGGTGCAGATGTCACTGCCGTGTCTGCATGGCACATCCTCATGCTTTGTTGAATTTGGTTCCCTGGATGGGACAAGTTTTATGAGCAGGTGTTCTGGTTAATTAGGTGATTAATACTGCTCAAATTGGAGAGATGTTTCTCCAGTGACAGTTTTTGCTTTGCCCAGATATGAGACAAATCTACATAGTACAGTTTGGAGAGGCCTCTGATGGTGCTCATCTGTCTGCCAGGCCCCTCCTGTTAGCACTGTGACCCTGAGGACCATGAGTCTGACCCCGTACCTGGCTGAGTTGCCTTTTGTTGCCGAGCTCAAGAAAATGAGAGCTCTTTGGATCGTCTGGCCTCCTCTTAAAACAGGGCAAAGTTGATCTGGGGACAGACTTCTGGTTCATTCCGGGAATTCCAATCTGTATGATCTTTCAAGGTCAGACTTTGCACCCAGCCTCCAGTTTCTAAAGCAAGGTGGCCGAAGTCACAGCCAGTGACAAATCAGATGCCAAAACTCTTGTTTCTCAGATTGGCTCTGAGGCCAACATAAATGTTCCCTTTTCCCCAAAGCCCTGTCCCAACCCCATACATGCTTCTGTTCCTGTATCCTTGCCTTTGTTTTCCTGGATGCCAAGAACCTTCTAGCACTGACTTCATCAAACCTGGGCATCCTTCAGAAGCCAGTGCTCCTCAGCCCTTTCAATCCAGCTCCAAGGTGTCTATAGCACTTATCTGACCCACATCAATTAGCATTTGATTACATTCCACACCTTTCGTCTTCTTGCATGCATCTTATTTTGCCTTCCCAGTGGATTTTTGGCAGCTGTGTCTATCTTCTCCTGGGAATATGTGCAGTTCTCAGTGAATACTTGCTTCATGGCTAAATTAAGCTGGTTGGCACTCAGACCTTGGGAAAACGATCCAGTGCCTCTTCTCATACTACCTTGGGCTACATAGCTGAAGACATGGCTGCTCACTCCTGCTCCTCACATGTAACCAATTTTAGAACCACAAAGCACTAGGTCTCTTTTTCCAGTTCCAGTTGGAAAAACCCTAGGGAAGAACTTTAATGGGCTCATTTCAGTCATGTGCTCGCCTCTAGAACATCCCTGTATTAAGAGAGGCAAGATCCTATGTGAAGAAGAAAATCCCCAAACCAGGTACATGGCTGGGGTGGAAGGTGAGCTCATTCTTGTCCAGTACAGGTGGATCTGGAGTTCAGAAGCTTTCATTCCATTATCTTCTTTCCTAGGGTAGGTTATTTTAAAATTAAAGGTTCATTCATCAAATATTTATTTATCCAGAGTAGATCCTGCCCTTGGAGAAGCTCAGTAGGTTAGCAGCAATAAACCTTTATTGTTCTTTCTGTCTCAGGGAAGATGAAGACAAACAATGTGCTGGGAAAAGTGGCCCTCCAGGTCCCGCTAACGTACCTTTCTCTCGACCCTGCTTTCTAGGAATGCCCTAGAAATCACATACATGAGGCACTCTTTCCCCCAGGAGGATTTGATAGGGGTTATAGATTCAGTCTAGGGAGTTTCATCTTCTCTCCCTCTCACCTTCCTGTTCACCTACTCCCCAGAGACCTGCCTGGGTGGTTCAAGAAGGTGGTGTGAGTTCCAGGATCTCTGAAAGGAAATGGTAACATGATTCCAAGGAGCCACTGAGGAGAGTTTAGCAAAGGAACTGAAGGAAATGTGAGGAATCAACCAGAGATGGGAACTGCCCAAGGTTTAGTAACAGTGGAAAATTATTTCTACTCCTACCCCTAAAGAGCTGCTGTACCTAAACTATGACCTTCAGCAGGGAAGGCAGCCACTGCCAACTTGCAGTTCATGTGGAGGAAGCCTTGGCCTCTCCTCTGGCTCTCTAAGCCAGGTCCCCCTGTGCTCAGAGGCAAGGGAGTGCAGGTGTCCCCATCTGTAGAGGCCAGCTTCTTATGGAACAGAACTGTCTCTGACAGTTCGCAGAGGGTGGATCTGGACAATCCTTCAGAGAATGACCAGTGCAAATGGCTGGTCTCAACGAGGTGGAAGTAGATATATCAGAATGGAGGATGAGGAGCGTGTGTATAATTGCAAGAGAATTTGGGAAGAACGCAGAACCTCCAAAAGATTGAGTAACACTGATGACAATAAATAACCTGCAACAGGAAAATGCCAACTAAGCTAGCTGATTGGAAGAGCATTTGTCCATTTATGCATTTATTAGTCATCAAAGGTTTATTTGCACCTCTAGGCATTCAGCATGAGAAAACGGATTCGAGACATTTGAAAAATTTTATAATAAGACGTTGGGAAAAAATAGATTGTATAAGAGTCACTGTACTCAAGAATCTAATTGTCTGGACCAGCAAGGATTCCTGGAGGAAGTGATGAAGTAACTGAACCTGGTCAAGAGTCAGAAGGTAGGAGAATGGAAAAGCACACTGTAGGAGAGGTGATGACCGGATCTGAGAGTGTGCAGAGAGATGAACTGGAAGGGGCAGAAATCTGAAGTCCAATGTTGTAATGTCAGATCTGTATTTTAGAAAGATCCCTGGATCATCAGGGCAAATGATGGATTGACATAGCTAAAAAATTTCATAAATAAAGTTAGAGAAACAAATGTGGAGGCCAAGATGAGCATCAGTCATGCAGCAAATGGGGATATGAGTGACACCAGGAGGACCAAAGACAAAAAGGGGCCAAGTTCAAGAGAGGTCCCTGGTGAAGAAACCATAGGATACAGGGCCTGAATGGCTGGGCTGAAAGGGGTGCCTTTCATTGCTTGCCTTCTCCACCCTACCTGCTTTTTTAGCTAACAGCCAGATTCCCCATCTTTTGACAGCAGTGCCCCTTCCTGCCCAGCTGGATGCAGGGTCCACAGAACTGTTGCCCACTGACTCTTGTCTTCTCTGGCCCAAAGAATGATGGCATGATCCAAGCCAGGCCAATGGGTAGCTCCTTCCTGGGAATTTAAAAATCTTGGACTCACATCTTGGTCCTGTCTTAGGCCCAGTCATTTTCAGCCTTGAAGCCTCCTCCTTCTGTTTTTGTTCTTGTTTGTTTATTTTATAATAAACTCAAGACCTTATTCAAAAATTTTGGGGAGTAGCTTCAATGAGCTACCGTTGTTTCCTAGTGCTTGCGACCAGAAAACCTCAACTGATAATGGTGGCCACGTGAACGGTGGTACCTCACACAGAGAGACAGAAAACAGGCGGAGGAGAGAGTTTGAGATGGATTTTCTTGGGGGAAATGAGATGGTTAGTTTGCTTTTCAGCAGCCTGTGGGAAAATAAAAGGGAAAATCCAAGAGTTGGCTGAGGAGCCCTTCATGGGGCTCTGAAAAATTACACCACAGAATATGAAGTTATCTTTGGCAGTTGGACATAGAAAGTTCTACCCAACAGCCTGACCTCTTTAGCATCTAGCCAAACTTCTCCAGGAAGCCAACTTTTCCATCAGGAGGCTGATGCTTTCTGAAAGTGCCCCAGAGTCAGGCTAGGGAATGGACAGAGCCTCATTCTCAGTACTGGGAACCCTGAGTTCTGGTTGTGGCTCTCAGTAATTAGCTGGGTGTTATTGCAAACATAACCACCTCTCCCCGAAACTCCATTTTCTGAGGGTTGTGTTATAGTTGGGATTCTTAAAGTATGTTCCAAGAGAATTTCAAGTTAACATAAAAAGGGGTCAGACACACGGAAAAACTGGCTTAAACAAACCTTACACTGATTTTCTTACTGTGGGACTTCTTAGGGTCTTAAACACACTCATCTGCAGTGCCAATCTCCAACATGGGGACTTTATCTTTGCCCAGGGAAACTACCTGCTGCCTTAGGAAGAAACATGTGAAACCAGCAGTCATCAGAAGGCACTGTAGAAAGGCTGGACTGCTGATTTCTGAGTCTGTTCCATTCCAGCCCAAACAATCCAGGATTCTGTGCAATCAGGTGCCAGTGCAACCCCTCCATCCGTCTGGGCCCTTCTTTAAAGATAGCCACCTCCTAAGGACCCCTGTGATTTGTTCTGGGTTGCTCCCAGGATACAGCACTTTTGAATGCCTATGAAGTCACTTAAAGATCAAGTCCGGCTCATGAAACCCTCCAGCAGCTTAAATGGAAAACAGCCACTGTGCTGGGAGCAAAGACCCAGGCCCATCCTGGGGGGGGGGGGTTGACAAACATGCTCTAGCATGCATGTATTTGCGAAAACAAAGAAAACCCTACCCTTTTCTGCTCCAGACAGTCTGAGATGCTTTTGTGCCCTTGGGCCCTTGCCCGGATCTCTCATCTGCCTCAGTCCTGGTACTAAATTGGTTCAAGGTTTGGAGGAAAGCTTTAGAGGAAAGGGGAAAAGGATGTTTAGAGTTCTTAAAGGCTGAAGTCACCCTGAGGACCAGAGCCTAGACCCTCTCTGGCCACCAGAGGGCGATGACAACAGCATGTGGGCAGAAAGAAACTGTTCCCAAGAAAAACAGCAGTTAAACTGCGCTTAATATGTTAAGGAATGATGCAGAGACTGGAGCCAGTGTGTGTCCGTGGCGCACGGGTGCGTGTGTACGTGTGGATGCCTGGAGCTAAGTATAATATAATAAAATCAGCACCTCTACTACATATTTACAGGATGTAGTCAAGTAGTTGAAAGTTTCCTTGAAGGGAAATGAGGAAGAAGGAATCAGAATTGCATTCGCAGTGAAAGAAAAGGGAGGGCTCTTGGGAGCACAGTTGCTGTTGTGTGTGTGAGTGTATGTGCAACACACAAGTGCACGTGTGCATGCACGTTGTGAATATGGGCGTGTTTTGGAAGTTGTGTCTGTGCTCAGGGCTCATTCAGACTTCTGTAGTGTGAGTGGACCGCAAGGAAGTCTGGGCAATGCTTCCTCAGGTTCTGCCCTCTTTCCTTCAAACAAACAAACAGAATCATTCCTGCAAGCATTTATGGAGCCCCTAACCGCCCCTCCCCAGGCATCTGGAAAAGCTCAGATCCCGCCAATTCAGAGTGGGCACTGGAAGAATCAAGCAAGGCGTGTGGGGAGAAGGGACGGATGTCCAGCATGCGAACGACTGTTTTGCGAAAACACTTTCTCTTTGATGCTCCAGGGAACTCAGACAGCTGGGTTGTGCTCACCTGGTTTGAGGAAACAAAGGGTCACAGGTGACAGGATTGGCCTAGAGTCACTCCAACAGGAGGCAGATGCTCCGAGGAGGACTCTTTACATGCTATTGTCAATCCAGGGGTTCGAGTCCCACCCAGCCCTGTGGCTCTCAGTAGCATATCAAAGCAGGACAGGCCTCCTCCGGGTGGGATTTTCCAGCAGCGACCTCAACAATGTAACCACCATTTTTAGTGACATGTGATTGTGGATTGCATCAGTGTCAATAAATCCTCTAGGCAGTAATAGAATCTTTCCCAAGTGTACCAGTTGAAGTAGGGACGAAGCTTTCATGGTGAGGTGCCAGGGTAACGTCCCCAGGAGCTACTCTACTGGTGTGACCGCGGGGAAATCACTTCTTTGAGCTATGAATTTTTATTTGTAAAACGAAGGTACTCAGACGCCCTCTTTCGAGAACGTGTTGGGATTGATTGTACAGCTCAATGCCAGAGCAACAACAACGAAAAGTGTTACAAGCCTTATCTAGATTCCTAAAAGCGAATGAGTTTCAAGGTTTCTTTCCGGGAGCCCAAGCCCCTTTCCTTCCCGGGTTTCTTCCCTCCAGCTCCTCTGCTGCCTCCTCCCTCCTGGCTCTCGGTCGCTCCAGCAAAGTTCCCAACTTAGTCGACATGACGCTCGGCGCAGCCAATGGGAGGCGGAGCTGGCGTTTTTGGGGGGGCGGGAGGGTGGGCCCCGCGTCTCCGGTGTCTGCCCTGCTCAGTGAATGGAGAGAACCAGCGCCGGCCAGCTCGCCCGGCCGCCCCGTGCCCCGGCAGCCGCCGTGCACCCGAGCTCAGCCCCAAGCCGGACCTCTCGGGGCACCGCGCCCCACCGCGCTTCCTCCAGCTCCTCGACCCGGCGCGAAACCCGGGCGTCCGGCACGCGGGCCAAGAGACGCCCGGCACCTGGGCACTCAGAGCGATGCGCAGCGGGGCAGCGCCGGCCCCGCCGATGGAGCTGCTGCCTCCGCCACCCGGCGCGCCCTGCTCCGCCCGCGCCCCGAGCGCCTGAGCGCCGCGCTCGCCCCTCCTCCGCGCCAACTCCGCCGCCCGCTCCCAGGCCGCCCGCGCTCCCCGCGTCCTGCCCCACCAAGGCAGCCTCCTTCGGGCGCGGGCCCCTGATCACCATGGTCCCCGGGCGCTCAGGGACCGGCGCCGCTGTGCGCGCCCGCCTGGCGCTGGCCTTGGCGCTGGCGAGCGTCCTGAGCTGGCCGCCCGCCGCCGCATGCCCCACCAAGTGTACCTGCTCCGCCGCCAGCGTGGACTGCCACGGACTGGGCCTCCGAGCGGTTCCCCGGGGCATCCCCCGCAACACCGAGCGCCTGTGAGTACCCTGCCCCGCCCCGCGCGGGCCACCCACCTGGGTCGCACTGAGGGGCCCTCGGGCGCCAGATCTTTCCTTTTCCCCTTTGCTGCGCTGGGTACAAGTCTGCTTTCCATGACTCCTGAATCAGATGCTTCGTTCGCTGAGTTGGGGGGCTGTGGCTTTGGGCAGGTGTGGGGAGAGAAGTCCCAAAGCCCCGAGACAGGCAGAGAGCAGTGCATCTCTGGGGGTGAGGGCCTCGGAAGCAGGGCCCACTGACAGCTTGCGAGGAGGACGCAGTCACAAGGCGAGGGAAGGAGAGAACACTGCGGTCTCAAGATCTGGGGGTGAGGTGAGGGGGTCTGCGCTCATTACAGAGCCGGGCTAAAGGAGAAGCTGTAGAGTGTGGGGTGTCAGGGCGCCGAGATGGTAGAGAGGGCCCCAAGACTGTTGCAGCTTGGAGACTAAAATGGGCCAGCTGCTCTCTGGCTGCCCTTGTGAGGAAAGTTGAGAGTGTGTATGAAGGTCTAACTTCTGAAGAACCAGACCGACTCAGAGTGGGTGATCACAAAACCCGCCCTGCCTGGAGCGCAGCCTCTGAGATGCCAAGTTGCAGCCCGGGTGAATTTTTTATGGCTGGGTTATAAATGCCTCCCCAAACGGGCTGGAGAATGGAAATGCTGACAGCCCTTTAAATGAGACCGAGCGCTATAATCTTACAAACCGCACTCAGCCTCGGATCCTGGGTTTGGCAGCAAGTGGAGAGGCGCTTGGAGAGGGGGTTGGATTGACCCTCGTTTTAACCCCAATTGTGCAACCAAATATTTACTTTTCATATGTCAACGATTTGGAAACATTTATCATTTTGATCCTCAGACCAAATTCAAAACTTGAACTCCGGGGTGGGCTCCTCTTAGTCCACATGTGGGGGTGGGGAGTGGAAGAAGGGAGAAATGGTAGAGGCAGTGGGAGTCTGCCTGGGAACACAGCCGAGGAGTGGGTGAGGGTTTGCCCTAGAACGATAGACTCCCTGGGTGTCTTGCTCCCCCTCTCCTCTCCTCCAGGCCTGTCTTAGGGGTAGGTCTCTAGATCATCCGTTCTGCCTCTTGACTGGGCTGGAAGAGACTGGAGATCAGATCAGTTGTCTCAGAGTATTTACTCCTGTCAGTCACCTATCACCCACCTCCTCCTCTCTTCCACATACTCTTTGTGTCTCTCCATGCAGAGATTCAATAGAGTTGACTTTGTTCTTCATAGTGCTTTTCTTTGGCTCCAAATATTATTTTTCAAGAGCAATAATTGTTCTGTTGGGTTGAAACACACAATCGTAGAGCTTGATTAAGCTAGAGCTTAATCTTAATTAACATGCATAAAATCAGTCCTGGAAATGTGAAAGGACTTGCCCAGGGAAACACAGCAAGTTGGTGGCAATAAGAGGGACAGAATCAAGGATTCTGCACCTTAATTCAGATGTTGTAATGGACCATCTCAGTGAAAATCTCTTTTTAGCGGTGTTTTTAGATACTTATAAACTAAGCCCCCCTCCTCCCATACAGTTTTCATAATAACTGCAGTTCATGTTCAATGAACACTTCTGCCTGCATTCTTTCGTGTATGTGTGCTATGTCCTTGAATCTCTATAATAAAAAGTCCCCTTGCTTACATAGATAGTGCATATTGCCCCATTTTACAGTTAAACCATCTCATCAGTTATTCCAGGTCACAGATCTAAAGTGTTTGAGTCCAAGTCTGGCTGGCTTCTGAGCCCACCGCCCTTACCAGTCTGTTGACTGCTTGCAACTTGGGTCAGTTTGGGCCAAAATCAGTACATTGATAGTCCTGGGAGGGTCCAGGCTGGGCTTGGATCTTAGAAGAGGCTGCTGCTTCAGGTATTCCCTGAAAACGGCTCACTGCCATTCACTCTCCTGCTTGGGGTCTTGAGACTGCTCCTCCCCATCTTCACAATCATGTTGCATGTTTGGCAAACTGGGGAAGAGTGTGCCCCTTTCCTTCTGGTGTGTAGGAAGTTTGCAGAAGCTGCCGGCGCAGCATCGCAGCTCAAGTGCCACCCAGCCACCTCTGCCAGGAGACCTAGGCAGCTCAGAGCAGCCCATCTGCTCCACAACTGGAGAAACTGGGTGGCGATCGGAATCCTGGGCATTCTCAGGAGGCTGCTGCCACAGTCATGGTCATTAACAGGCATTGGCCAAAAGTAGGAGCTGCTTTGGGATATCTGCAGCTCATCTGGCTCAATTCTGGTCACTGCTGACACTTTGGCTACTGAATGTGGGGGTGACAGGGCTGCCAAGGCTGTCCTGTCATCTGGTCTTTTTCTTTCTTGGGATTGGGAGGCAGCCTTTAGGATCAGGCTGGGCAGTGTCAGCCCATCACAGCCGTTGACCCCCAACCTCCTCTCAGCCATGACGTTTCCATTCTGCACACTCTTGAGGGCCATTTGGTATTGCTACATTGCTGCTGCTGCTGCTGCTGCTGCTTCTTCTTCTTCTTCTTCTTCTTCTTCTTCTTCTTCTTCTTCTTCTTCTTCTTCTTCTCCTTCTTTTTAAGAGAGTGGGACAGTAAGAGAAAGAAAGAATCGATTTTATTTAGTTCTCCATGTGGCTTTTGTTGCTCTGACACTTTGTTGCCTATGTGGTGCTGGGGTTCAAACCCACATCCTCACACATGTTAGGCAAGCACCATAACCGCTGAACCACTGCTCTAACCCCACGACACTGCTTCTTCAGAGAGGAATTTCTCATTCATTCTTCCCTTCATTCATTCACAAACGACTTGAGCTTCTGCTGCATTCCAGTGACTGTACATGAAATCATCGCGAATACAGAAGGAAGCTAGCCCTGCAGCTTAAAGAAAGTGAGCAAAGAGTGGAGGAAGGAAACTTCCTTGGATGAGCCTTTGACATTTCCAAGGACTCATTTTGCCAGGGGGTACCAATTTTATCAGCACAGTCATCGGACGCTGTGGACCTTCTGAAAATCCAGCACTCTGATCTCAAAGGTTGAAATTGTGTTTTTTAAACAAAGAAGAGGCATTTTCTCATTCTACATTCCTGCTGCCCTGGATCCCAAAGAGCCTTTTATGAAGGGATATGTGCATGTGGTTGTTGCCCTGGATTCTTTTGACTTCAGAAACCTTGTGGTATGATAGTAAGGAAAACCTGAGTGGGGACATTGTGGTCTCCACTTGGACTTAGCTTCCGGCCTGGAATGGGCATGAATGGTTCCTAGTTCAGTTGATATCAGAGTTGGAGGTCTGTGTTCCAAGTTCTTCCCCATGATGTTAGCATAAGACGCAGAAAAAGGAGCTCTGTCTTTAGAGACTCCTGATGACTTAGTTTTTCCTCCTTGATAGAGGTAACATCCACAAGAAGGCTGAGTAAATGGAGTGGAGAATTCAGTGTCATTTGTTATCTATGCAGCAAAGACCTGGAGAGGAGTGGGAGCCCATGGCAGTGCCCGAAACAAAACATTTACCATGGAGCACAGAACCAACAGATGTTGTGCTTACCCTTCTGAGTACAGACAGAGCCTACAGATGTAATTCTTCTCCAACCACAATGTCAGCCTGGAAAAAAAAGAGGCCGCACATGGAAATGAGCTCTCACACGGGGCCTCTGCTCCCCATCCTGCCTCTGGGCAGAGGCCCACTTCTCACCCACGGCGAGGAGGTGGCCTCAGCAGTGGAGTGGGGGCAAGAGTGGACATCTTTGGTTTTTCACTTGGCTCCAGAACATGCTGGAGACTGCTGTATTTAAATAAACATTTCCTGTTTGTGAAGGAGAACGGGCGAGAGGCTGAAACGTGAGAATGTGGTAACTTAATTTTCTCCATCACTCCAGATGACGGCGAGCTTTGGGGGTGGTTGGGTCCAATAAAAACTGACACAGTGTCATAGGCTTTCCCTCACTTGACCACAGAGGTCCCGAGGTCAAGTGGGAGACTTTCCAAGATGCTCAATGGCCAAGCCCTGTGTTCTGGTACTTTCAGGCCTTGGGACCAGCTCGGGACCAGGGACGAGCTGGTGAATCATGGGGCCTCTCTGAGCCAATGGTGATGATATGGCCTGTCGGGGAAGCAAAAACAGAGCTCTCTGGGATGGCTTCTGAGCAGTGGCTTCCACCTGCCTCCAGGTGCTCTGGAACTCTGAACAGAATACTGTACCTCTCTGGGCTTCATTTTCCTGAACATTGGAATTCCAGTTTAGTCTTGGCTTTCCGTATAATCCAGTCCACCAGTGGGTTGTCAGAATCCTCCTCCTCAGTGCCTAGAACAGGATCTGGAGTCTGGTAAGTTTTCAACAAGGATGTGTTGAATAAAGGGCTAGTGAGTCTTGGAAATGCAGGTGTTTCTATAGTTTTTACAAGGGAAAGGTGGGCAGTTACAGATTTGCATCTTGATGGAGGGCGAAGGGTGACTTACTAGTAACCTATTACATGAGATAATAAGGTTATCTAAAATTTGGATTTCGTGAACTAAAATTACTGGTGTGACCAAAGACTCCTACTGAGTGATGCGCTTTGCAGTCTGGTTGCCAGGCGTTGCTTAGCAACCTTGCAAAACTCCTACTGTGCACATGCGGGTGAAAGGAGCAGGCGATCCTGAACACTGAAGCCAGGGGCCTTTCTAATCAGGCCTTCATCAGCATCACCCTGAGCCTTCCACGGGTTTCCATGGCTGTTCCGGTATTAATTGATAAGTATTTGTAGGCTCAATTTCAAGTTCTGCTTTCACGGATCATCTGTTTCTATTACTGCTGCTGCTTTCTTCTTTCTTTCTTTTAAGCCATTTACAGTGTTATTTCTCGCCCCCCCTCCAGTTTCATTTATGATCCCTGAGTTCTCTGCCTCCTGTAAAGTGAGAAGGAAGGGAGGCTCAGGACTGTGGGATCTTTAGCCTGGACCAGAAGGGCCGCATTCAGAGCCCTGTGCATGTAGTCTGGGCCTGGTCCCAGAGGCAGCCTGCTGTGGGTTTGAATTCTGCTCTTTGGCACACCTTGGTTGTGTTACTCCATTGCTCTGGATTTTGGTCTGTTTGATCCCTTAGTACCTCAGTTACACACCTGTAATGCAGGACAGATCACCGTGCCGGGTGCTGTAGCTGTGGCCTGAGACAATCCACATAGTGGGCTCTGCACTGTTCACTCATTATAGTCGCTGTGTGTACATGGTGCTGGGGTTCGAACCCTCAGCCTTGCCCATGCCAGGTAAGCGTGGTAACCACTGAGCCACCACACCAGCCCCCATTATAGTCGCTGTGATTGTTGATCCAGCTCTGAAGCATATATCACAAACATTCCTGTTTGGGAGGATTGGATGAAATTATTTATAGGAAGTACTTAACACAGTGCCTGGCACTCGGAGCCTACCACAAACTGCTGGTGACAGTGACCATGGCCATTCTTTCTGTCTGTTCAGCTCAGGCCCTGTCCAGCTGGGCGATTGAAGATGTCCACTCTGAATTTTGCTCCAGCTACCATGGAGGCAGGTTCCTTACTTGGATGTGGGCTGGGCCAGGTGCCCTCTTGCTGGGTCTCCTTCCTCTCTCCTCCCAGCTAAGCCCAGGTTGGCCTCTGCTCCATAAGAAGAGGATTGTGGTTGAAGTGGTTGATATCTTTTCCAGGGGGTTCTGCTTTGTGGCCTATGTAAATAAGGAATGCATTTTATTTGCTTATTTTGGGTGGTGAGTTTTCACGGGGAATTTTTGGCCCTGACTTTTTTTTTTCTTTCAATGCTCATTCCTTCTATCTTCCCTAAATACCTCCTTTTACTGATTTCCTATGTCTGCCTCCCTCACTTCTTTGACTTGAAACATCTGTATTTATTAGCACGCTCCACCCTCATTATGTAAGTGGCCTTAACCCTTTTTAGAGCTGCTGAAAAGAAAGAAAAACAAAAGATAGGGGCCAGAGGCTGTCCAGAGAGCTCTCCTGGACCACCAGTGATCCCAAGTGGATAGATGCAGAGGGTGCCTGGACCGTAGCACATAGTGGTGATTTTCTAAGACTCTCTCTCGTTCATTGCACCCCATCCTTAAGTCTATTTTTCTTTATTTGTTTTTTTGAAGAGAGAGAGAGAGAGGGACAGTGAGAGAGAGAGAAAGAGAGAGTCAATTTTATTTATTTAAGTGGCTTTAATTGCTCCAACACTTCGTTGTGTACGTGGTGCTAGGGTTTGAACCTGTGTCCTTGCACATGCCCAGGCAAGCGGCGTAATGGCTGAGCTGCCATTCCAGCCCCCCATCCTTAAGTTTAAATCAGCTTTGCCCCGGGTGGGAAGCTCATACTAGTTGTCCTCTACTATGTTCTGCAGACCTGGATGGGGTTCTATTACTAGTTCCTGCTGGGCCTACCAACAAGCTATACCTTTTTCCTTACTCATGAGGTCTTCAGCCTTGCAAGTACTGTATTTGATACAGTGATCCCTGGGAAAAACTGGCCAAGAAGTATAATTATAGGTCCTCAACATCAAGCAGACAGGTTGTGGGAAGAGGAGTGATCTTTGAGGGTGAAAGTGAACAAGGCTCAAATCCTCCTTCCGCCACCTACAAGCTGGGTGACTTCAGTTTTCTCATTTGTAAAATGGGAATGATAATAACAGCCCCTTCATAAAGACGCTGTATTGGGTTAACTCACACAGACTTCCTGGGCAGTGTACATCTGCCATAAATTTTCTTGTCATTAGTATCCTAATGCTCACTGACTGCAATGCTCCTTCCAGAACAAGCTCAGTATGAAGCCTGATCAGGAAAAGTATGATTGCCGGATTTGCAAGGGATCCTTCTACCCAAGTTCCAGCCATGTAAAGGGAGGTCTTCCATCTGCGTAGTAAAGGGGAAACTGGACAGATCCTCTTCCTTGATTATGGGTAGTAATGAAGAACTCAGTTCTCCCTGGGCAGCTTATTTCATTTGTAAAAATAGTCCTTGTGAGAAAATTTTCTTGATGTGGGTGGGGGCTGAAGTTCTCTCACATTGATTGTTGCTACACAGAGCAAATATCATCATTTTCCAAATGATAGGTTTTCAGAAGTCTTATTGCTGCTGTTGTGTTTCTCCCCACCTACCCGAGTCTTTTCTCTCTTTCCATAAGCTTTTATAATTACTCCAGCTATTCTGTATATGTTAGAGTTTGGGGACAGGTTCAGTGCCCTAGTCCTAATTTTCTTGCTCTAAACAGGTTGCATGTTTTGTTTTCTCCTTTGTGGTGCTGGGGAAGGAACTCAGGATCTTGTACATGCTAAGCAAGCATTTTACCACTGAGCTACATTTCTGGTCCTCCAATCTTTTTTGACTATGCAAGTTAAATGTCCCTTATCCAAAATGCTCAGGAGCAGAAATATTCCTGGGTTTAGGTGGTTTTCAGATTTGTGGATATTTGCATATACATAGTGAAATATCTTGGAAATGGGACCCCAGTCTAAACACAGAATCTATTCATGTTTCATATACACCTTGTACATGTGCCCTGATGGTAATTTTATACAGTATCATTGTGTGCAGAACAAAGTTTCATTGTGTGGAATTTTCCACTTGTGGCATCCTGTCCTGCTCAAAATGTTTCAGATTGTGAAGCATTTCAGAATTAGGATTTGAGATTATGGATGCTCAGGTGTTTGTTAGAGGAGACCTTCCGTACCCTGAGTATCCTATCGGACTTCTCGTAGAGCACTCTGCAGTGACCTGGTCACTCCAGACAGCCGCAGGCTGGCTCATTCTGACCAGGCTCCTTTCCTGCCTGCTCAGCATCTCTGCAGTCTCCTGCTCTTGTCTTACTGTCCCCCATCTTATACTTGTGCAGTTGCCTTTTTGAAGTCTGAGAGTGACATTTCGTGTTTATGATAATTAACCCTGGCAAATCATTTCATTGTGTCACTTTTCAGGGACATTTTCTATTTTGATTTCCTCCTCTAGCAAATGACCCGCTCCTTTCCCTGTCTCGCACTGTTCACTTCCTCTGTGATTTCAGCGTGCTTACTCTATGGACCTTTCTTCAAGTTGTCAGTATAATCAACAGAGTCCTCTCTGTTTTATTTCAAAGTCTTTCTTTGGTTTGGGGCATTGGATTCCATAAATATCTTGTCCTGCCTCCTCTGACTGGGGTGGATAAAAATGATGAGGTCTTATTAGTGTTTTCTTTTGATAGGGGTCTTTTGTTTATATTTTCTCTGGAGTAATTTCCAATCAATGCTTTATTCTGCAGTTGACTGAATTTTTCCTAAACCTTTGGTTTCTCCTCATGGAACATTCCATCATGACACTGGCTTTATCCTGGTCCATTAGACTGGTACCGGAAGCACCAGGCATGAACGAGAAGGGTGTGTGTGTGTCTGTGCGTGTGGTCACTTCTGGCCAGTATTTAGGCACAAGGAACCAGCCCCTTCTCCCTACAGCAGAGCAGTCACGTTGCGAATTCATGTGCCTACTTAACATTCCACAGTTATTCCAGGTAGGGACTACTGTTGTCCTCATCTGTAAGACTTCATCCGAGAGGTGAGCTAATGGGCCTGAAAAGATGTGAGAGTGACCGCTGGTCTCAGAGTCTGCAATGTAACCATTGAATGTCATTCCTCTCCGGGTCTTTTTAGTTGCCCCCCTTTTCTGTCTCCTCTCCTTAGTTCTTAAAGAATAACTAGGAGAAGAAAAAGAAAGGAAGAAAAGAAGTCCAAGTTGAATCTCTGCGAACCAGGTTGATGCATAGCATCATGAAATCCTGAGATAAACGTCCATGGCATGGTCTGGATACCTGGTGAAAAAGAGCCATAGCCTTCAGTTTGTGGAAGTAGGTGGCATTGGAATCAGAGCTTGAAAGATTAATAGGGCTCCCCGAGGCAAATACATGGCAAGGTGGTACAGGTGTGCAGAAATTCATGGTTAGATGGGCTTGAGCCCAGGTAAAAATCATAGGAGCTACATTTGGAAATTTTATCTAATAGGGTTTTTTTTTTTAAGAGAGAAGGACAGTGAGAGAGAGAGGGAGAGACAGAATCAATTTTTATTGAGTTTTTCACATGGCTTTCATTGCTCTGACATTGTTGTGTACGTTTGTGCTGGGGTTTGAACCCGTGTACTTGCACATGCTGGGCAAGCACCGTAACCTCCAAGCCACCGCTCTAGTCCCTCTAATAGGAATTTTTAAACCAGAATTCATTAAGTCAAGTCTTAGAAAAATATCACCCTACTATTTACCAGCACAGCTATAAAGACCACAGTGAGTGGGGAAGACAATATATTGTTATTGCTTTTGTTTTGGGTTCAAAGGACATATTAGCCTATTTTCCAGTGCTGTAAACCAATACCTGAGACTGGTAATGTAAAAAAGAGGGTCATTTGGCTCACAGCTTTGGAGGCATGATGCTGGCTCTGATGAGGGCCCAGCTGGCTGTATCCCATCATGGTGGTTGACTTCACTTCATGGGGAGAGCACGTATGGGAAGGAGAGATCACATACCACTTTTTTTTAAAAAGAGATCGAAGGACAGTGGGGTTGGGGGGAGACAGAAAGAGAGGATCAATGGATCAATTTCATTTAGTTTTTCATGTGACTTTCATTGCTCCAACACTTGGGTGTGTATGTGGTGCTGGAGTTTGAACCTGCATCCTCACGCATGCCAAGCAAACGCTGTAGCTGCTGAGCCACCACTCCAGCCCTGAGAGATCACATTTTGAGACAGGAATCCAGATAGCACGGAGGGGCCTGCCTTGCTTTTTTATAATAATTCACTCTCGAGGGCCTTAACCAGGGTCCCCTGAGAACTGCATTCATCCCTCCCAAGGGCTGTGTCCAATGACCTCCTCTCCAGCATTGCCATGTTGGGGACCAGGCTTCCAATATGTGGACCTTTAGGGAATGCACCTTGGATATGAAACCATATCCAATCCATAGCAAGAGCTAACTGTCCCCCCAATAAAAGCCCGGTTCTGATGGGCCTTTGTGACTGAGATTTTCCCCTCAAGCATCTACTCAAGTTTTGACGATGATGGTCTTCATTTCTAAACAGATGAGCCACTTACTTCTCTTAGCCTGCATCTCTAGGCTCCTCCCAGCCTGGCATCGGGCCCTGTTAGAACAGAACCTGTACAAGATGCGCCCTGGCAGGAGTGCAGGGTGACTTCACTCGTGGTCTTATCACTGCTTATGTGGGCTCAGTACCAGGTTCCTGAACCAGATTCATTGTCCACCTTGGCAGCTGTGCATGTGCTGGTTCCTCAAAGTCTGCAGCACATGTCCCCAGCCACCTTGTCTCCCTCTTGAGATTTTTCACATGCCTTGGTTCCAGTATGCCACCATGTACCTGCTGTTTGTCCCCTGCCCTGTGGAAGGAGTACATGCACTAAGCCGGTCCTCTCTGCATGGCATGGAGTCTGTGGTTCTGTGCTCATCTGAAGCTTTTGGCTTGGCCATGGAAGTGCACATTTGTGCACCTCTCCCTCAATCTGAGCAGTTCCTGCTTCCTCCCTTCGCCCTGCTGGCCTGGCTTCTCACCCTCTCCTGTCCTCGAGGTAGCTCCCCCTGGCATTGGTACTAAGTATGAGCTGTTGCCATTGGAGCTCCCGGTCCTGAGCTTAGGCTTCAGGAGGATCTTCCTGGCTTGCATCTTCCCTGGAGATGGACCACCTACAACTACCTGTAACGAACACACGCATCTGTCCTGAAAACCTCAACTTCACCTTCATGGCCATCCGAAGCCTTCGATCGTGTCTAGGGTGCTGCTGCTACATTAGGGTCTGTAAAGGATGAATTGTTTAGACATTCCGTCAACTCTCTTCAACCCGGCCAAGAATTGAGATTCTTCTATCACAGAAAAGCCCAGTGATGAGAATTTCACTGGAGAGCTGTCTTGCTCAGCAATGCGCTGTGGATGTTTCTGGATTAGGGAGTACTTTGCTGACATTTGTTTTCCTCCTCTCCATCTCTGACCAGATTTAGAGTTCAGGTAGAAAGGTTCTGCGTATGGGTTTCCAGTTAATGAGAAGCCAGTGGAGAGAACAATTTAAGACATAGCCTTAAGTGAGTAGAGAGACCTAGACTGAGCCTTGGTGTCCATCGTTTCCCGACTGCAGGACCCAGGTGTGCCTTTCTGCATTTCCACTGTCTCATCTGTCACCTTTGAAAAGATAGGGATCGCTCTTACCTCACAGGGTTGACGCCTGCTTGAACTGAGATCAGATATCCTGAGACGTGTCTGAAATTTAGTGCTAGGTGAGTATGGGAATAAGTCCACCCACAAATCTGCCCTGAATCACTGAATCCTGTATCTGCAGGATGAGCGGGACATACTTTAGAGTCTTTCATTTACAAATGAGAAACAGGGAGTTCAGAAACCTTCCTGAGTCTCCCATGTCTTCCAGCTCTTACTCCAGTTCATTTTTCAGTTAGTCAAATGCATCGTTTAGAAATGCACATGTGGCCTTCCACCAGCCATCTAGCAGCTCAAGCAGGTGGGACGCAGAGGACTCTTGGCCTCAGCAGGTGATGCAGGACTACAGGACCACGAGAGTGCATGAAGAGCGCAGTCGTTTCAATGATCCACTTAATGAGTATCTGCCGCAATGAGTAGGGCCCACGACATCTCCTCCTAACTAGAACAGCTCAAAGCAACATGAAAATCGGCTGCCCAGGCACTGCTACCAGGCCGGGTTCAGTAGGGCGATTTACGGGATGAGGAAAAGTGAAGGAGGAACACTAAGCCTTCAGGAATCGCTGGCGAATGCAAGCTCCACTCATCCCTCTTGGTGTGGACAAATATGTAGAAAAAGTCTCACATCATAAAAAACAGTACAAGTGGAATTAGAAAAAACTCATGGGGAAAATATTAATCCGAGAACAATTGTATCCAAGAAAGCTCTCAGGAATGCCTCCGCAGCTTGCTGGCAAACAGCGCACGTTCTGCATTTTATTAGAGTCCTGTCTGCGTAGAGCACTGACCTTATTTGAGAGGCATTTCATAAACACTGACACAGGGCGCAGCCCCATTTGAGGCTGTGAGGAGATCTGGGCCTCATTTGGGAGGCCAGCGTAGCCTCCCTTCCTGGACTGGAGCTGAACTTGAGTTGGACCTTATCTCAGGGACCTGCTGATTCCCATAGGCTCCTTTCTGAGGTTGAACCAAGCAGGAGGGAATTTTTGCTGGGGATATGAGGGAGTGGGCTTTGGAATAAAATTTGTCCTTTGGGCAGGTTTCCCTGAGTCACATAGACCAGGGGAAGACTGCTCCAGGGCGAGGGTGGGAACCTTCACAGGACGTGGGGAGTTTCTCTAAGGGTATCACGCCTTGTCTCCAGAGATCTAGCATGAGAGTGGTTCTCGTCCACCCGGTCCTGGAGGGTGGAGGATGGGGGCTTGCAACAGCCATGGGAAACATGTCCACTCCTCTTCCTGCTGATGCTGGTGCTTCCTTCCCATCTGCTGCCAGCCTACGAGTTCTGAGTTTCCACTACGGAACTGGGTCTGCTGCTCCCCGTCTTGTCTCCTTCCATCACCAAGACATTTCCAGGCCTCTGGGTATCCCTGGGGTCATCTGGTCCACCCCTCCCTACTGACCTTCGAGCTCACCTTGAAGGACAGATGTCATGGAGAGTGGACAGGAGGAGCCCCTACTTCCCTGTCTCTTGACATCTGCACTCTTGAGAAGGTCCCTGGCTTCCGTTTCAGCATCTGAGCTATGGTCAAGATCCCTCAGGAAGACTCTGCCAATCTTGGAAGCCAGGGACCAAATCTAGTGCAGAAAAGAGGTGGCCATGCGGAACTGGGGGAGAAGCAGTATATGGGTGATTTGGGGTCGCAGGTCATGTCCTGAGGACCCTCAGCACCAAAGCTGTGGCTGCTTCAAGGTCAAGAGAGGAAGATCCCAGATGTGGAACAAAGCGAGGAAGACGCAGAGGGAACCAGGACTGGAGCAGGACCCATGATGGGAGGCCAATTGCTCCAAGGAGTTTCGCTGATTCTAGTTCTCTGTTCCACCCCCTCCTAATTACTTCATACCACAAGATGGTAACCAGTCTGCTCTGTTTACTCGGATGAGGCGCACATTTTAATACTTCCTGAACGGTTTCCCACACGCTCCCCCCCCCCCCCGCCATGGGCCCTTCTTGTACATTCTAGAAATGTGTCAGAGACCTAAATCTCTGGGTTCTTTCCCAACCCGGGCTGCATGCTGATGGAGTCACATTCAGCCAGGAAGCTCTCCTCCTGTCTTTGAAACAAGAAGCATCTCCTTCCAAGAGAGCTGCGCTGCGCTGTGGTTTTCTTTGTGTGTTGCTAACGAACGAAGAAGCCCTGTTGCTAAACAGCATTTCACAAGCAGAACAGGGCTGATAGCACCTCCTGCCAGATGTGACTATGTGTAGTTGTGTGGGGGAACGCAGCTTCGTCAAGAGGAGGGCTGAGGGAGGTGGCTCTGGGGAATTTTTAGCAACTGCAGCATGGTGGAGTGGAAAGAATGCTGCCTGGGAATTTGGAGACCTGGCTGTGCCTCTGTCACACTGTGTGACCTTGGACAAGTCACTTGACCTCTATGGGCCTCAGTTTCCTCATCTTGAAAAGTGATGATAGGAGTTGACTGGAAGATGTCCAAGGACCCTTTCAGCCCTATGCATCTTCGTTTCTGGGGATAGAGGTTTGGGGTTTAGACGTGAGCCAACATCCAGCCAACCCCAGGGACTTCCTAGAGGAAAGACAGAGGCCAGGACAGCTGCTTCAGGGAGTGGCTGGTCCTTGATTAAGGCTCAAATAATTAGCTCAGCTCCACAGTAAGCCTTCTGAAATAAGAAAGGAAAAGATGTTTAGTTTCAAAAATAGCAATCCATGTTTCTTGAAACTGATTGGTTCAGGGTTTGTAGATTTTCTTTCTTCTGTAGCACATGGTGAGTGTTGGCTTGGAGTTGGTGTGGCTGGGGCCTGAGTGCCCTTGCTGTCCAGGTGACACGCTCCTCCAGAGCAGGGAATGATGTCCAGCCTAGAGGACCACGCCTGGCATGACACGGCCCTTCAGAGCCGCTACTTTAACTACTGTTTGCTGCTTACAAGCTACCTCTAAATTTGGTGTTGGAAAGCCTTAACTGTTTCCTTGTGCCCAGTGCTTCTCCGAGTCAGGATGGTGGCTCTGGCTCAGTAGGGATGATTTGTCTCTTCCTTTCTACACCATTATCGCCAAAGTATCAGCTGAGGGGTCTGGAATAACCAGGGGAGACTTGAAGGCTGGATTCTATCACCCATGGGCTGTTTGTGCCCATGTGTAGCTAGAACGGACTGCTGACCAGGGGCCCACACAGGTGACCTGTCTGAGTGACTTGAGCTTCCCCGCAGCATGGCAGCCTCCTAGCAGTCTCACTTCTCACACAGAGGCTCAGTGGTGTGCAACGCCAACGTGTGTGCAGGGATGACTCGGTTTGCCTGGCTTTTTATAAACTGGTCTTGGAAGACAGATTCAAGAGGGGCCCAGCTCTCCAAGGAAGAAGCCTTTCCACAGCAGCTATGTTATGGCTGTGTTTTCAAACCTCCAGCATACGATCGTCAGCGTTATTTGTCCCATAGAATCTGTTCTCTTAACTAGATTAAAAGTTTCTTGAGGGCAGAAGCTGTGCATTTCTCAACGGAAGCTTTGTCCAATGCTGGTGAGTATAACATGAAGTCAGCACATTTTCAAAAATCAAAGAGTCTCTCAGGCAATGGGTTGGATGGAAAGACCCTGAGCTTTAGCACCAAAGGGATCTGGATTCAAAAATCGGAATTCAAAATGTGCCCATCAGTAAATTACTTGTTTTTCTCATCTAAATTTTTTGGTGATGGTAATGCCTATTAAAAGAATTAAGGATGGGGTATGTAAAATACTCAACACACAGTTGATGCTCTAACTAGATTTGGGATCCTGGAAGCTGGTGGCATTGTGGCAAGTGCGTAGATGTCCAAGTCAGACAAATCTGATTTCAGATGCCTTTGCTGGCTTGTGTGGCTATGGATAGTTCCCTCAATCGCTTTGAGTTTTGGGTCCTTAACTGTAAAATGAGTATCAGAGTAATTATCTTTCAGGGTTATTGTGAACATGAGGAATATGTCATGTAAATCCAGCTCAGAACTTGACTTCTCAGAGGGACTTACTACCTAAAATTTGAGTAGCTACAGTTAATAGCTGTTCTTTAGTTTGTATTTTGATTTGTCTATGGATTTATACATTGAAAGATTATTTAATGCTGAAAACTCACAGTGTTCCCGTTGCTCAGGTCCCTGAATGATGGGGACTGTGGATGCCCAGATCTGGAAGATCCCTTGTGGGGTAGAGGACAGCTGCTTGTGAAGGAGTGTAGAGCCCCAGGGAAGCTGCCTGGGACAGGGCTGTACTTAAACACACCCAGGGCTCAGTTTTAATTGTTCCTGTTGATTTGTGGCCCCAGAAAGACCCTAGCTGCTGCCAGTTGTACCTAGTTTGGTCATAAATGCACGGTCCCGTCCCTCACTGGACATGTCCCCTTCCTTGCTACAGCCTCGTGAGGGGAAGCAGCTTTTCCAGGTGGTTCCAGGGACCTGCACCGTCTGTGTTGGGAGCCATTGGCTAGGAGTGCCTCCATTTCTTCTGGGAGCGCCAAGTTTACCTTCTTCTTTTTGTTTGTTTGTTGTTGTTTTGCATCTAGATAGTCTGATAAAAGATTTTGACCTTGTTCTTAGAAAAATGCACAAGCACAATATTTTGCAAATGACTTTGAGGCCATTCATGGCCACCTCCCTGGGTGGCATATTTCCCGAGTGACCCAGTCTGTCTCCATGATTTTGATTGAGCCTCTGGGCTTTTGTGAATTCTTCTTGGACATCATCATGTACCTGCTGCCTGAGTCATCTTGCTTCTCTGCCCTGTAGCAGAAGACCCTTGCTGCCTAGGACTCTCCCCTGCTCTTCCTAGTAGCAGTCCTTCTGAACTGATAGGAATGCCATCATCTGTGCCCGTGGAATAGTCTGTGGGATCTGTGATCCGAGGTCTTAGTTTTTCCAAGTCAGTTGATGGGGTGCTTCCGCCCTGCAGATGGAATCTTGACCAGCAGACAAAGGGATGGGATGTGGTGGCTTTCCATTTCACCTGTGCGCTTGCACAAGGACCAGACCAGGCCTGCTTTCCTGTTCCCCAGACCTGTTCTTAAGTCCAAAGGTCCCTGAAAGCCTTCAAGATAATTCCTTTTGACTCAAGTTCACAAACTTGTAAGCAGATAACCCTCAGTGAGAAAGCCATGGATAACACACTTCCAGGGAGAAAGTGGCACACGAAGAGAGGCCCTGTGTGGTCTTGGAGAAAGCAGACCTGGCTCTGAGTCACAGGTTTCCCACTGGACAGCTGAGTCCCCTCAGGAGGTTTGTTTTCCCTTAGGATGTCAGCATCATTGTAAAACAAGGTTATCGAGTCCTTAAACCCTGCTTCTCAAACTTGCCTGCTCGTTGGAATCACATGGGGAGAAATAAAATCACCAATGCCCGGGTCCTGTCCCTAGAGATGCAGATGTAACAGTTCTGGGGTGTTTTTTGGATGTTGGGATTTTACAAAGCTCCAGGTGTTTCTGGTATGCAGCATTGCTTGGGAAAATTGACCTAAAGAAATTCTTCAAATTATAGGGAAAACTAAAATGAGATAAGATATGTAAAAACACTTAGCCAAACATAGGGCTTGATAAACCTCGCTCTCCTTTCCTTTCTTGAGATATGGCTCCTAGCAGTCTTCTTTGTTGGCAGTAGTCATAGCGATGCACGACACCCACAGTACAGCATAACCTTGTGTATTTATCCCATTCGAGGTGAAGGCTGAGCACAAACGCACCAGAATTATAGAACACACAAGAATGTGATTACTTTCATATCCGTGGAATAACTGGGCGAGTTCAACAATGCCTGTTGAGAACATTCTACGGAGTAACTGCTGCAATGGATGGACAAAATTGATTTATAATTACTATGGCAACAGCAAAATGGAAGAATGACTTTCCGAGGGGTGAGGACCAGGACCCAGGTGGACTCTCTCCCGTGTCTGCCCTGCAGCTTGCTTAGGGACTGTGGCTCCTGCAGTTCACCTCTCAAGTTCTCGGTTTCCCCAGAGCCCGTTTCCTTTTCTGGGCACCCTCAATGTGTCCTTAAGGAACTGTATCAGTTTGACAGTTGATAGACAATCGTGGAAAGATGCTCTAGGAGGTGGGATGGAAGCAGATCCTTCAGGCTCACTGAAGAGAGAGCTGAGACACCGGCTCCCCCACGTGCCATGAAGCCTAGCCAGTCCTCCATCTCCATGAAGTCCTTTCCACAGGAGGACCCGACGGGGAAGGCTCCATCCAGCCCAGGGCTCCTTGGCCTCAGTGCTGTAGACACTTTGCGCTGCATTTGCTGTTCTTCTTGGGGTGGGTGGGGTGTTCTTTTCGTGAGCCATTCTGCAACATCTCTGACCTCTACGCAGGAGATTCCAGTAGCACCCTTTGTTTCCACATGTTGCCACTTCTCCCTTAGGGGACAAAAACCACCTCCGATTGAAAAACCACTCTCTAGGTCAGTCTCAATGAGATACGTTTACATTAATAAAACAGCGTAAGTTTGTGTGTGCACAGGGTTAATCTCTGTGGTGCCCTCAGAGATGTTCACAGATATCCCCGAACCAGACAGCTACGGATGATAATACTTACATCCTTGTAAGAACTGCAGTTTCTGAATTGCAGAGAAGTTGATGCTAATAATAACAAGCACAGCTACCATTTATTGAGTGTTTATTATGTGTTATGCACACGGCTAAGTGCTTTCTGTATTACATTGCCCCGGTTAATACTTGGCTTGACAGAGTTTGCCAATCAGTGGCCAGTGTTGTGCTTGGCTACCATGGTATTGGCTCACATGATTTTTTTTTTCTAATGTTAATTTCAAGCCAACATTTTAAGATCGGGTGAGTACATATGTAAATCTATTTCTAGCTTCTTTTTTTAAAAGTTGGAAAGTCTAGCAACAGGCAGTCAGCTTGGCCCCATGGTGGTAATTGACTGGATTTTATGTGAGGCACAGTTCCATTTAACCACAGTCCCCACTGCTCCCTGTGCTGCCTCCAACTCTAGACTGGCACCTGCCATTTCACATCAGGATGTTTTTCTCTTTGGTTTAGCCCAACTCTATTCATGTAAATCCTCTGTCTGCCTCCTCTGAACTGTTGTATTTGTGGCTTTAGCCTTACACCATGCTGGAGGGCATATGTTACTGTTCTCATTTTAAAGATGGGAAAACTGAGGCTGAACAAAAGGAGAACTCTGGCCAAAGTCACACAGCAGATGATGGCAAAGCTGGGCATGGAGCCCAGTTTCCTACCTTGGCCGCCTGGCCTGCCTGATGGTGCAGAGTCCCTGCAGCTAGAGGTCATCTTTCTGCACCCAGAGATGCCCTGGCTAGGTCCCTGGCTGCCTAGGGTTTCCTTGGAGAATCAAATCTCAGTGTCCCTTTTGCTCCCCAGGAAAGCCACATGTCACCAGGATGGGAAGCGTGTCCTGTGAGCGAGGCTCCCCTCGCTGCGTTTTCTGCGTCTGTGCCGCTCTTGGGCTGCGTCCAAGGGCTGCTCGCACACTCCCACGTCTCTGAGGGGCCAGCTGGTGTGTGCTTCTGCCTTAGATGAGCCCGCTTGCCTGTAGGAAGGATGTGATTGCTTTAGGAAATTAAGTGGGAGTGATTAATTAGGAATTGTACTGAGGACTCTGGAAAGAAATAGCAGAAAAGAAGGAAAAAAAAAAAAAAGGAACTCTGAATACCGAGTGCTGCTGGCCACGTGGCTAAGGAGACTGCTGCATGAGACTGAAAAGGCTTAATCCTGGCATTGCCGATGCCACTGTCACTGTCTTTACACAGCAACCTCTTGCACGAGATGCTGGAAGGTCCCATGAAGTTGGCTGGCCCAGCCTCTTCTTCTGTTGAAAAGCGAATGGGGGCCCAAAGAGACCTCCCGGAGATGCTGGGCAGACTTCAGGCAACAACAGGACTTAGGACTTAGGAAGACAGGAGTGTAGATTCTTTTTTTTTTTAAGAGAGAATCAACTTTTTATTTAGTTTTTCATGTGGCTTTCATTGCTCCAACACTTTGTTGTATTTGTGGTGCTGGGGTTCAAACCCGCATCCTTGTGGTTGCCAGGCGAGCGCCGTAACAGCTGAGCCACACCATGCAAATGAGAGTGTGTGTGGGGAAATCAGCTGGCACAGGGCTCAGGAAATTACCTGGTCACTGCCCCAGTGGCCCACATACCTGCAGAGGCCTGCCCCAGCCCCGGGAGTGTCTTTTCCTGATGCACCCTCCCCAGGTGTATACTCCTGGGCAGATGGCTGAGTCTTGGGTTTCTCCCTGTGAAATGAACGTAGCATTGACTGTTGCCAAGGGGTGCTGGAAGGAGTTGGGGAGCGGAAGCCTGCATAATGACGGCTAATAAGTGACACTCACCAGTCACTGTTCTAGAACCTCATTTCTATCTTCTTAATTCTTACAGCCATCCTAGGAGGATGCTATTATTAGCTAGTTTTACAGAGGAGGAATGGAGGCACTGAGAAGATACATTATTTATTCAACATCGGAAAGCTCCTAAGTGGCAGAGCCAGGGTGCCCATGCAGACTGACTCTAGAGTCCCTGTTCTCAACCTCAAAGCATTCTGCCTTTCATGCATGTTACATAATTTATAGAGGACATTATATAATCGATGCTAAAATATGGCATTTATGTGTGTTCCAATTTATATGTAATTTATTCACTATGAAGAAATTTATATAATGTGTTATATTAGGTTGAACCCGAAGGAATTAGCATTTTTGTCACTAGAACAGGTTGAACAGTAGTGATTATCGTGGGGTTCATCATAATTCAGGTTGGGCACCCTGATCCAAAAATACAAAAACCCAGCATGTTTCAGAATCTGAAAATCTGTGCACTGATATTGCTGCCCCAAGTGGCACATTCCACACCTGACCTCATGTCAAGGTCACTATCAAAATATGTGCCCCAAAAGTCATGTATAAAATGACTTTCAGGCTACATGTACAGGGTGCCTGTGAAACACATGAGAATTTTGTTTTTAGACTTGAGTCTCATCCCCATCATTTTGTAGATGCAATTATTGCAAAATTTGAAAAAGTTATAAGTCCATATATTTTGGGGTCCCAAGCATTTTGGATAAGGGATACTCAGCCTGTGCTTAATGGCCAAACCATAGATATTTCTCTTACCTTTTTTGCATATCTACATACACAACTCGGTGAGTTCCTAACTCTGAACCTCAGTTTCCTCCTTCATAAACTGGGGTGAACACTGCCCAACATGCATGTAGCCACTGTGTGTCAGTGAGAGTGTGTGTGGGGAAATCAGCTGGCTCAGGGCTCAGGAAATGACCCGGTCACTGCCCCAGTGCCCCACACACCTGCAGAGGTGTGCTATGCGATACTTCTTCATTCACTGCCCCCAGCGTGGCTTTTGGTCTGAGAGTCTCCAGGTCCATAAAACTTCAGTTGCATCCAGGTGAAGTCTTGGCCCGGGAGCTGTGTTTTTTTTTTTTTTTTTTTTTCCGCTATTCCAGGAGACTTTGATACTTTCAATATGCTTTGGCCTAATCCAAAGCTTCCTGTGAGCCAAGGGAAGGAAGGCTGCTGCCTTCCGTGTGCTGGAGAGCTGCAGGCCCGCTGGCCCAGGGTGCCACCTGCCCTGCCTCAGCGTTCCTTGCTTGTGCATTTTCCCTGGGCGTGGTCCTCTGCTGTTCGGACTGCAGTTTTGGCCTACTCACCAGCCTCATCCTTGCAAACTCTACCCAACTGAAGGCCTACCTGTGCACTTTGGTACACTGAAAGTTCTCTCTGACTCCTTGGAGGGTGGATTCTGGGGCTTTGCAAGAAAGCCCTGTGGGGATGGTTCTGCTCTCTCCCACATCCCAGGCCAGAATGAGCACAGGGAGATTGGCAGCTCAAGTGGAGAAGAAGCAGGCTCAGGGTCTCATCAGGCATCAGGGTACCTGGATGCATATTCTCAGGCCCTCCTGGAGGATAATTAGCAAAGCTAAGCAACGTGCCTGCCCTCATCCTGGAACCCTTTTGTTCCCAGAGGCCCTGGGGTCGGGAATTAGCCAAGCAGGGGTTTTGTTTGGACCTCCACAGTAACCACCAGAACTAAGTTCTAAGGAGACCGCACATGCGCCAGGAGCCATGCTAAGTGTTTTTGTTGTTCCATTCCAAATGCTTACAAGAGTCGGGTTAGTTACAGGTTGAGGTACAGAGAGAGAAATAGAACTTGTACATGGCAAATTGTAATGCAAGCCTGTAGTCTGTTCAACACCCCACCCTGGGCTTTTAACCTTGGCCCTCTACAGATTTGAGGTGCTACCACGTGGGCTCCCTGGACACTGTAGCCGTAGGTCTTGCTGATTTCCAAGTGTGCAAGCAATGTAGACAGATGTGCCGACCCTTCCTGAAAGAAAGCCCTCCCCACTTGAGATTTGTGATCTCGGTTGCTCCCTGGGTTTCTTGAGGAGCTGAGCTTCCTTGTGCAAGTTCCAGATTTCATCAGCAGGAGCGTCAGGGAGAAGCTGGGCAGAACGTGAGATCTGAGGAGGTAACACAGTATTGTAAGGGGGCGAGCCCATCCGTTCATTCATTCACTCGCGTATTCGCTTGACGAAGTGAATTTAGTACGCCTATGTATTCTCACCAATTTCCTCCTGGAAAAAGTTACCTCATCTCACCTGCTGTGGTGGCTATAATCAAAATCAATGCAAAACCAAGAAAAACAACAAAACACAAACCCCAGAAAATGATTGTCAGGAGAGGATACAGAGAAACTAAACTCGTGTGCATTGCTGGTAGAAGCACACAACAGTGCAGCTGCCATGGGAAGCGGTGTGGCAGAGCCCCAGAAAGGTGAACAATTGCTGTCTGATCTCACAAGTCCCCTCCCAAGTACATGCCCCAAAGCTGGGACTCAGACAGACATGTTCATTGCAGCATTACTCACAACAGCCGAATGATAAGCTAGATGTGGTATATCCATACAGTGGAATATTATTCAGCCTTCAAAAGGAATGGAGTTTTGATATGTGCTACAACACGGATGAACCTTGAAATCATTATACAAAGTGAAAGAGGCCAAATGCAAAAACAAAAAAAACAAATGTTGCATGATTCCACATTTTATTATGAAGCATTCACAATAAGCAGATTCCTCAAAATAGATTAGCGGTATCAGGAACTGGGGCAGTTAGTGCTTAACAGGTACAGGATTTCCTTTTGAGGTAGTGAGGAAGATTTGAAAATGGATGGCAGGAGTAGTTGCACGCATGGTGAAGGTGCTGAATGTCGCTCAATACTGCACTTAAATGGCAAATTTTATGTTCTGTACACAATAGCATAATATCAAAAAAATCCCACCCAAGAGGAACAAAGCTCTGCTTTATGAGGGGGAAAAAAAAACCACTGAGAAATCTCTTTCTTATTCAGCTCAGCACTCAGGCTTCTGCCTAAACGGGGCTTGGCCTATAGTAGATGCACATTTCTTTTTTTACTGAGCCAAACTGGGAACACAATAATTCTATTTGTAGTTGAGAATGGCAGCAAGGCTGTTGAGTGTAAATCTTACTACCATGGCAACTGTGGAACACAAAGATGATAAAAATGAAGATGCAGGAATATTTTTGGAAGGTGGGGTCAGCTGGAGGTAACATGTCTCTTTGCAGGTGAGCGCAAGATTGGAAGGAGACTGAATCGGTAATAATTGTTCTGAAAACTCAGAATCCCAACCGGGATGTGGCCCGCTCTGTTCCAGTCGAGGGCAGTCCCCGCAGCTCTTTGGACTGATTGAGCCGAAGGGGTAGAGGGTGAAGTCCAACTTGGTAATGGACTCCCGGCTTCTCTGTTAACAGCTCTCAAGGGAGACGGGAGGCTGGCCACATTTCTGGCCGCTCACTCACAGCACAGCTCACATCCTTGGGAAGAGGCATTGTGGGTCTGCCGATCTCCTGGGCTATTCACAGGCACAGCTGGTATCTGGGAGGAAGAGGAAAGACCACAATGTGGCCTTTAAGGAAATGGACCTGGTTGGAGGTGGAAGGGGCCCGTCCTGCAGTGCTGTTTCCTGGGCAGAAGCCTCTTTTAGAGGAAGAAAATGGCTTCTAAAAACTGCTGTGAGTTTTGTGCTGTGCTCGACTGCTCCCTCTCGATCCCCACTTTGGGTTGGGAGGGAAAGACTACCCCACTCTGTCCCTGCCATCGGCACTCTCGGGTGTGTGCTGAGACACCTCACTTGGTGGCAAGGGGGAGCAGCTCTAGAATCCACGTGCGTTCAGGGCCTCCTATCCTGTCCCCAATGTCTTCCAGACTTAGTTCTGAGCTAGTACCGTCCCTGCTAGTGCTTGGTGTGACACCATGGAGGAGTCTGGGGTGTCCCCCGTTTGGAAAGTCTTTGGGTAGCCTCTGAAGGAAGGTTGCGCAATCACATGGCAGTAGTTATGCTAAGGATGAGTTACGCAGATGAGTTGCTAAGCCTCAGTTGCCTCATCTGCAAAATGAGATGATGCCTGTGTCCTAGAGTTAGTGTGTGCCTGCCGGTGCAGGAACAGCGCTGACAGGCAGCCTGCAGGAAGTGGCTTTCTGGTGCTCCAGAGCCACTATTAGGAAGACACCAAGCAACCGTTCTGTCTGTGTTCATTGGATCTGGCATTTGAGTGTGCTGGTACTGGTCAGCTTGAAAACTCCCAGCCAGGCATAATTTAGCACAGATCAAGGCAGCCCTCAGCTGTGTGCCATGGTACAAGAAGGCGGCATTTATAGATCCCCCTGTATCCACAGCTTCAAGTGAACTGACTTGCATGTGTCTTCGTGTTTAATTTTCACAACAACTCTATGATGTTGGTGCTATTGTGCCCATTTTCCAGGAGAAAATAAAAACTGAGGCTTAATGGGATTAAAAGGTTCACCCAGGGCTGGAGCAGTGGCTCGGCAGTTACGGCGCTTGCCTGGCATGCGCAAGTATGCGAGTTCAAACCCCAGCACCACATACACAACAAAGTGCCCAAGGAATGAAAGTCACATGAAAAACTAAATAAAAATTATTTCTCTCTTTCCCTCTCTCTCACTTTCCCCTCTTTAAAAAAAAAATGTTCATCCAAGTCCATCTGGCTGGTGAGTGTTTGAACCCAATCTGACTCCAGAACCCAGGTGCATAACCCCCATGCTGGGGTCAGTTTGAATACAGAGTGAAGAAGATGACAGGCTCCAGTTTGGAGACTTGTGTTTGGGTTCAGACCAAGGGGTCCTGGGGGCCCTTGTCCTGTAGAGAACATCTTCGCAGGAGCCCCGAGGGCGTCTCCAGTGTGCCCAGTGGAGCCTGATGAGATCCCTGTTTCCTCTGCCCGTTCTGTCCACGTTGGCCTGCTGAGCAGCTCGCTTCCCCAAGGACTGCTGCTGTTGCAGATGGTTTATGGAGTGCTGACTAGGCCCAGGCAGTTCACGAGCGACTTCTACACATTTCCCTACGTGCTCTGGGTGGCAGCCTCCTCGCCGCTCACTGCTGTTTACCACTTTACACTCGATTAGATAGATGCATGAGGAGGTAAAAGAGGATGCCACACACCTCTCCACCAAAAAAAAGAAAAAAAAAAAAAGCAGGGATCAAGGCTTTCCTCAGCCCAGGGAGATGCCTTTCTCTTTCCAATTGTGGGAACAGTAGTCCTTCTAGACCAGTTGAGCATGCACCAGAATCACCCAGGGGTTTCTAAAACTCAGATTGCTGGCCCAACCCCAAGGGTTCTAGGCAGTAGGTTGGGACGAGGCCTGATAGCGTGCTTTTTGGTCAGGTTTACGGGTGATGTGGATGTCACTGTTTTGGGAACCCCAGTTTGGGGATTTCTGCTCCAGGGTGAGTTCTTTGAGAATGGAATCCCACCTTTGTATTGAATCACACAATGCATGGTAACAAAGTGGTTGCTTGACACGTACCAGTTATTTTGAATCCCTCATTTACCCTTTGTGGGCCATATTGCATTTTTATATCTCAGTGTGTGGATTCTTGGGCTTTGACTTTTAGAGGTTAAGCTCCACGGGGTCACACTACACTTCTTAGCACCTTGTTCAAGCTTTGCACACATGGGGTGTTTGGTAAGTATTAGTAGGTTGATTGGTTGATCCAGGGACTAATCTCGCTAAGACCCCAAATGCCAGGCAGATGAAATGTAGGAGGAGCACAGGTCTCAAGACAATCTCTGGATTTCCTAGAAGAGGTCCTGGTGTGCATGTGGTGCTCAGTTGTGTTTATCAAATGACTGCCACTACTCTGCAGCCGACAGCCTGAAGGTTTACCGGTTGTCTTCAGCCTGGTTCCATCTTGGGATCTCAGCCTCAAAGCACAGATAGGCAGAAGGAATTTTCCAGGGCTTCCAGTTCACCTCCAGCAATGACTCTCAGCCCTGACCGCTCATCTGCATCACTCATAGGCTTTAAAATAATATGATGCCTGCCATCCACCCCCAGGGATTCTGGTGTAGTTGGTCTGGATTTCCAAAGCAATCCTGGGTGATTATAGCATGCAGCCAGTGCAGCAAGCAGAGAAGCACTGATCCTAGAGCATTTGGCTGTGTGATTCTCTTGTGGTGTTTACACAGTGCACATACATGTGAATGCACACACGCAGGTGCAGAGACGGGGAGACCTATGCCCTGCTCTTGAGAGGTACCCGGCAAGCATCCCTCTCTGACCCTGAGCTGCGGGTTCAGCGCTTGGAAGTCAAGCATCAGGTAGAAACTGGGCAAAGCCAGATGGGACTGGAGAGCAAGGGTGCTTGCCCTCACCGGTGGCCACCTATGGCTGACTGCTGGTTGTCACCTTGCGTGGGGAGGGGGCTCTGTTTCAAGGTGGAGTGCAGCAGGTAGGGCTGAAAGCAGGTGATGTAGCTGTTGCAGGGCCTTTTTGTTCTCAGATTTGGCACCATGTGCCTTAGCACTGAGTTTATGCTTGAATTTCTTGGTGGAAACACACACCGGCGGCTACTTGAGACCCACGTGCTGGCTGGGAGTAGTGGGAAAGGTGCCTGGGCCCTGCCCCAGCAGGTTGCTTGACTCAGCACAATCCTGGGGTAATTAAGCATGCAAGGAGAACCAGGGAAAGGATTGGTGCTCACCACCTGCACTCACTCAGCTCAGGTCCCCAGGGGCCAGGCCATGCAGTGCCAGCTGCTCTCAATTTTAGCCCAGGCTAGGCTCACCTTTGACCATCTCCCTCTCTGGGTGCCTGGGAGCTGGGCTCTGCATCAACAGCCTGCAGGATCAAGTCTCCCGGAGAGACGAATGGGTGAGTCCTGCCCTGCTGGTTCCCTTCCCTTCTGGTTTCTCTTCTCCTGTGGCTTTGGAAGCTGCAGTGGGAAACACCATCCCCTCATTACATTCGAATCACCCACTGCTGTCTGAGCCGCACCCCAGGTAAGTCCCTGTGCAGGGCACCAGAGCAAGGCTGATTCTTTCCTCCTAACTGAACTTTTAGCTAACTGGGGAGACATCCCATAACTTGGCTGGGAGCCAAATCCAGGTCCCTGCCTGGGCCCTACAGGTTAATGTAAGTGAGTGACTTGGGCTTTCTGTGAAGTAATGTGGAGGAGCAGATCCACAGGGAACTAGACACCCTATGCCTAGCCAAGGCATTGCTATGGAGTCCCCCAGAGCTTGAGAGGCTCGGTTTCTAATAGGTTGCTGTGCAGGTGGTCAGACCTCTTAGAGGTGGGGCCAGGTACAAGGTAATTAGGTCCTGGGTGCACCACCCTTAAAAGAGACTGATGTGGTTCTTATGGGACCCTGTTTAGTTCCCGTGGGAGTAGGTTGTTATAAGGCAAGCCTGACCCCTGAATCTGGCTTCCTCTCCGGCCACATGAGCTCTCTTTATGAGCGTCCTCCGTGATCCCGAATACCACCAGGCCCTCGCCAGAGGCAGAACAGATGGGACCTCTCATCTTAGGATTGCAGCCTTCTAAACTGTGAGGTAAATAAACCTCTTTTTTAAAAAAAACATTAAGTACCAAGCCTCAGGCGTTTTGATACAGCAATAGAAAGTGGACGAGTAGAGGCGTTAGAAAATTGCCAGCCAAGCGAAAGGAATGCCATGTGGTGGGACTGAAGGGTGGCCCCCAACCTAAAACCAACTTCCGGCCGCTCGGGGGGGGGGGGTGAATTCGCAGCGGTGGGGCCACCGGCTTCTTCGGTCTCCGTGAGGTTCTGGAAACAATGGGCTGATTGGACTAGTGATCCTGGAGACATTTTCTTCTGGAACCAGGTCCCTACAATGGCTGCCTGAGAAGCCAACATTGAGCAAGCAGATGAGAAACTTTGCAGAAGGAACTTGAAAGGGTGGGAATTAACCTGGGCTGCAAGGTTGTGGTGGAGGTGTGTGGTCAGGGTGCAGATGGAACAGAGAAGGAATTGCAGTCACTGCCCTCCAAATACGACTGAAGGCCCATCTTTCCCTGTTTGTTCCTTTGGGGGCAAAAGTGAGGGGCAGAGAGAAGACTATTGCTCTCACTTCCTTTACTTCAGGCACTGCCCATGCAGAGAACGGTGGCTTCTCCTGTGCCCAGCCAGCTTCCTTTGTCTCCCTGTGTCCTCACCTGTTGTCACCAGTGCTGGACTCAGTTACCCATCTGTGGGTCCAGTTCTTCCCAGAGGGAGGAGACCCTGCAGTCCTTGCCTGTGGCCTCAGCCCCCTGAACTCTGCCTGCGATGACAGGGTCATTGACAAGGGCACCGTCATCCAGAATCCTGTGTCCGCCAAGGTCCTTTCCCAGAGAGGCAGCTCAGCAGAGCCCAGTGTGGAGGAACAGGGGCAAGGCCCTTTCTCTGGGCTTTGGAGTTCCAACGCTCCCTTATTCCTGATGTGATGCTGTTCTTGGCGTCCACAGAGGGGGTTGCTGTGAAATGGTTCCCACAGAGCCCCTCGTCCTCTTCCTAGAACAGTCTCGCCCCATGCAGTGTCCCCCACACCATCACCACCATCCCAGCCACGTCAGAGTAAACAAACCGCAGCCTGGAGCTGCAGCCTTTCTGGGGAGAGGAGTCTTTAATTTGGGCTTAAAATAGCCCACAGTCTGAGAGCTTCAGGGACCAAGCGCAAGGTGTAATCTCAGGGCTGGAGACCTGTCTCAGGATGGCTGCCCTGGCACCAAGAGCTGGGAGAAAGGCAGGGGTAAGGATTGGGGGTCCAAGCGGGCCCCCTCCCCCTTAGGGCCTTTGAAATTGCCCTCTTGGATCTCTTTCATAATGGAAGAATGAACGGCGTAACAATAGAAATACAAGGGACCTGTGCCCTCCGTGTGGAGTGTCCGTCCGCTTCCCGTTTCTTCCAAACTCTCTGCAGGCTTCATTATGCTGTTGGCTCTAATCAGGGCCACCATGCTGTTGAGCTGCTGGGCTGCTCACATATCACGTGCCCCCACGTCGGGTGCCATTTCCCAGGTGTTGAAGTGCCCCCTGGAGCTGTGCGAGTAGTGATTAGCACAGGTGGCTGCCCTGTCCTTCTAGCTGCTTGACACGCGTGAGCTTACTTAGCTCTCCCCGGACCCGAGGGGGAGGAGACCTGTGCTGCAGATCAGCCCCATTTTTCAGATAAGGAAAAGGAGGCACCGAGTCATTTCTCCTTCTCCATATAGCAAGGGCAGAATGAGCTCGAGTCTGTCCCTGGTGTTCCCACATCTGGTCATGAGATGGCGGTGGCCCCCCTCTTGCTATCACAATGACTACCCTTTCCTTGTGTTTGACCCTGCTCCGACTATTGAAGCTCCAAGATCAGGGGTCAGCAAACATTTCGTGTAAAGGGCCACAAATAATGATTTGTGGGGACCAGTGTCAGTACAACTACTCAGCTTTGTCCACGTAGAGTAAAAAACCAACATAGGCTCTATATAAATGGACCGGTGTGGCTGTGTTCCAAGAAAACTGTATTTATAGATCCTGAAATTTGAATTTCATGTAATTTTTATGTGTCACAAACTATTAGCCTTTGATTTTTTTTTCTAACCATTTAAAAATATAAAAAGCATTCTTAGCTAATGGTCTACGAGGAAACAGGCAGTGGGCTCTGTTTGCTGACCCCTACCCCAGGACATGGGTCTGGAGGGTTGATTGTATATTTTAATTTGTCCCTTCCCAGCGTGCTTCATTCTGGCACTTGGTCCCAAGCCGTAAGCGTTGGGCTGGATGATTTACTACGTGGTAGGTTTTGTCAGACATGCTGGAGACTCAGGGGTAATGCTCATTTTTATAGAATAAGTTTCCTGCTTCAAAACAAGGGATGGAAATCCACTCCTGTCACAATGGCTGAGAAGAGGGCAGGCGCCTCCCTCTTGTGAGCCTTCAAGGATGTTTGTAGGAGAGTAATGAGAAGATCTTTTTTTCCTACGTAAAGTGTAGAGATTTATTTTTTACAAATAGACCTACGAATAGAACGTGATTCCTAATGGGAAACAGATTTCCCCCCTCAAGATAAATGGAATGTCCCCACCTCCCAAACTGAAGAGAGAATTGTTTCCTCTTTACAAAGGAAACAAATTGGATTCTCTAAGGAATAATCAGAGAAGTTTTTAAAATTGTCATAATAAGCAAGATATGGTTTCAGGGATGATGAAAGGAGACTGGCCCTCATTGGGGCTGGACAAGATGTACGCGTTGGAGAATCAGATGGACCTGTTCCCTCCCTGCCTAATTCCTGTCCCTTGGCATTTTATCAGTGCCAGATGGTTGAGAGTGTCTCCCGCCTGAACGGGGTTGGTGGGCCTACCCAGTCCCACTGTAATTCCCTTCCTTTCCAGTTCTTCTTAACCCTATTGAAGTAGGTCCCCATTCCCCAGCCAAGCTTCCTGACAGCTGCAGGTCATTTTGATGCATGGGAGAGGGCACCGCAGATGAGATGCTGGCCCGGGATGAGCAATGGGGCTTCATTTCTAGGCAGCCTGGGTACTGGGCTGAGGCCGCTCCTCTTGGCGAAGTTGGAGACCATAGAGGTTGGAGGAGCCCAGTGCTGAGCACTTGGGTAGAAGTCCACACTAGCTGCGTTCGGCCAAGTGCCGCTGTGCGTGGACGATAAGTGGATGCACAAGTGAAAGTGATTAGGGATGGGGTGGAACTGCAGACATGTGGTCAAAATTTTTAACTCTCTAGTTCTTCACTGGGTCCTGGAGACCTGGAAGGGCCCTCACTCCGCCCTTGACCTTGTTGCTCACAAGCTGAGGAAGGAGAAAATTGATGTCTTTAATTCCCCAAGAGCTTAGGAGCAAAGAGCAGGGCTCCAGGCCAGCCAAATCTTCCAGGCAGAATCACTGCTCTGTGAGTTATACTTAGGAAATGGGTATTGGGGCAAGTGCCTTAAGCTTTATGGGCCTCAGTTTCTCCAAATGGCAGTAATAGGAGTATCTGCCTCAGGATTTCTGGGAGGATCCAAAGGAGATGGATAGTGCCTGATACATCGCAAAAACTCGATACATGGTGGAACTACATAGTCTGTCACTATTTCTATTCTCTCCCAGTGGTACTGACTTTGCACAACTTTTAAAAAATTTATTAAGTCCTTTCTTTTACATTATCTCATCCGATTGTCTCAAAAATCCTGAGTTTCATTGAGGACTGATAAGTCATTTTCTAGATGAGAAGGGTGCATTGCCCAAACCACACGAGTAGTAAGTTTAGAGATTGGAACTGGAGCGCTGGTGCTGCAGCCCCTGTCCAGTTATCACTGGCTCTGTACCATTCTGCCTTCTCCTGGGGCACAGGGATGCGTCAGTCCTAGGGATGATGCCTAGGTACGTAGCAAGCGTTCTCCGCTCTCAATGACCTTATGGGGTCACTGAAATAGGAAGAGCCTTGGTCTACAAAGTGGGGGGACCAATGCAAGAGGAACCACGTTTCCCATCTCCAGCAAGGGAAGGTGGGCTGAAATGGAGCCACCACAAGTCTCGCAGGGCACCTTCTGATGACACCCGGAATTTCTTGTGCTGAACCTGCAAAGACCCATCTCTGATTTCCTGTGTGTCACTTGGCAAATTCCCTCCATGTGTGAAATGAGCAGTGGGGCCAGCTCTCTGGTGGATCGTATTAGCTCCAAGTTGCATCACATCCCCCCCACGCCTCCTTCGCAACAGACCTTAACATTATTCTGTGATTACTTTGCATCATCCTTCCCAAATGTGCATCAAATTAAAGAGTTATTAGGGCATGGCAGGACATGTTTATGGGGAAGAATTTCCTTTAAAGTCACAGCTCAGCCTGAACTCACTTTATTAGTGTTTATACAAAGTATGCAGCCAGTTCCATTGCAGTCCATGTTTATATTCCTACAGCAATCATTGCATTCTCTGGCTGCTCCTTCCTGTTTTCTCCCAGCAATTACTGCACCTACATTCCCAGTTGATACCATGTGTGCTCGAAGGCTGGTTGGACCATTTAGAGGTGTAACCATGATGTGTCTTGCAAATAGTAGTAGATGTGGAAAAGACTGGAAGCCCAAGTAGACAGGAAGCAGGGCTTCTCGAGAACAAAGATGCGATGGGCCACCAGGCATACTGGGAATTCCTGTGCCTGTACTTCTGCCATGGCATTCTGTGGCTAGGACGACCATTGTATTGATTTACCTAGGACAGTCCCAATTTCTACCTTGTTTTCCTGATACAGTTATTAGCAAAATCCTCTGTCTCCCTAAGTATTCAAGTTTGGATAATAAATCATATGGGCATTCCAGTTCTGATGCCCAAACTTACTGGGGTAAATAAAATACTGACATTGGCTTTGGATCTCAAGCTATCATCAGTGAAGGGCAAATGGGACTCAGTTGTAATGGTTGACAAAGAGCTCAAGTCCAGATCATTCAGTCATTCAACAGTGCCTTTTATGTGCCAGGCACTGTGCTGTGCCCTTGAGGATTCAAAGAAATAAGATGTAGCTTTGTGTCTCAGAAAGCTGGAGTTCACTAGTTTGGCTAAAACTTTGAGTACGTTACTAGAATTCTCTGGCCAGGTCATTTCAGTTTGTCTTTCACACTCCAGGACTATATTTCTGGTTGCTAAGTTTTCCAGCACTGATGCCTGGCACTCACCAGCTTGTGGCCTTAGACCAGCTCCTGTGCACCCATTAGTTCATTCATAAAATGGGATAACTGATAGCATTCACTTCATAAGCTGTAAATGAGGATTAGATGATGCTGTGACTGTGTCACTCTTAGCGCAGTGCTTGGCATTGAGTAGACACTCAGCTCACGATGGCTCTTGCAAAAAAGTTCCTTCTCATTCATCAGAAACTTCCGTAGTCCCTACTGGAGCTGGCTGCAGCAGTTGTTCCTCTAGGGAGAGGGGTCAGAGGAACTTCTAGCGGAGTCAAAGCCAGTGAGAATTGTAGATTGTGACCCTATGGGGTCAGCTGCTTTTAAAGAGGGGGAGTAGCTTTCCAGGTTGTACTCTGAGTTAGAGAGCATGGGGGAAGATCATAAGTGCCTAACTTCTGGGCCAGTCTTTCTCACTGTGATGTTTTTCCAGACAAGGCTGTGCTGCAGGAACAAGTAAGCCCAGATATGTTGATGACAAAATGCTACAAAACTATATTAACTCTTCTTCCTGATATTTATCCAATCCAGTTGGTCTGAGTAGTTGAGTGGCTCGCATGCCACAAATCATTCAGAAAGCCAGGCTCCAGGGCTGGAGCGGTGACTCAGTGGTTATGGCATTTGCCTGTCATACGCAAGGAGGCCGTATACGCACCATGTACAAAATGACCTGTTAGAGCAATGAAATCCACATGGAAAACTAAATAAAATTGATTCTCTCTTTCTCACTGTCCCTCTCTCTTAAAAAAAAAATAAAAGAAGAAGATAGAAACCCAGGCTCCGTCCACTGTGGGACACAGTCATTTTTGACGCATGGCTTCTACATACCAGGAGGACAAGAAAGGCTAGACAGGGGTAATGTTGTGCAGGGTGGAAACGGTGTGTAGTACTGCCATCTACATTCTTTTAATCAGAGATCGGTGACATGGCCCCACTTAGATGCAAAAGGTGCGAGAGGTTTAATTTTGCTGTGTGCCCAGGAGAGCGGTAAAAGCGTTTGGTGAACACTTGGTGTTGTCCCTGCCCACCACCTTCCCTACTCTCCTTGCCCTTTTCCGAAAGTTGACCCCAGTCTATACTATATTTCTGACTCTGATTCCCATTATTTGAGGAGCCGCTAGTCGCTGCTCCTAGGCAGTGCGGGCATGTGTTTGGAGAACAGTCTTCTGAGACTGGACGTGGCTGGACGTGATCAACCGGGCCATCAGGGGTGAACCTTTTGGACTGATGGTCATCACCTGGGGGTCATGGCTCACGGAAAAGTTGTCTTGAAGTCATCCCATGAAGACTTTCAGGAAGACTGCTGACCTACTTGTTTAGTTTTTCTGAGAGTGAGGACTTGAATATCCTGCGATGTCATAAGGGAGAGTTCTCTCTACAGGATGCACATGGGGGATGAGAGAACCCTGAGGCGAGGCTGTGGATTGTACCAGGTGCCCCTACCCAGCGTTAACAGGGCCTTCTTCTTCTTACCTATGTACATGTTTGGCCCAACTTGTTGAGGGCAATGGTAGGAGTACTTATTACTGAGATAAGGCAAAGGCTTGGATCACTCTCTGTATATCCTCTCATTTAACATCCGCAGTGTCCTAAAGATAGGTGCAGTTCTTATGGCCGTTAAAAGACAAGGACACAGAAGCTTAGGGTTAGACTAAGTAACTTGCCTGGACCCACACACCACTTTCCAGGAAGATCTGAATGCAGGGCTTGCCCTCTTATGCACTATGTGGCAGGGATCTCAAACTCAAAACGCTTACAAGAACCAAGCAGATGACCTGAGAGATGGCAACAGATTGGTGGCTGGTGAATTACAGGGCGCATGCTTTGTCCAGAGTGTGCCTTTCCCTCTTGACACCATTGACACACACATTGGTGACCACAAAGGCCAGAGTTATCTCATCATCTGATTTTGGGAGTCAGGCTAGAATTCCAGATTTTCAAAATTGGCAATTAATTTGCACGTGTAAAAAATCACAGTGAGAAGCAGACTAAGCATGTCTGTGGGCCCTAATTCACCTAGGGGCTACCAGTTGCAGGTTCTACTCTGCTGCCCCCAGCAAAGGGCTCGTTTGTGTGACACATGGGCTCTTTTTTGCTGGAGCATGAAGCTGACCAGAGCAAGACAGTAACAGGGAGCCCTCCTGCTGCAAGGGAAGAAAAAAATAGAGACTCTCTGCCCTTTGCTCCTTGCGGAGCCCTTACCACGACCTCAGCCAGCCATGCAGCTGCCCCTATGTCTGGCCGCTTCTCTTCCCTGCAGGTAACTGTCTGCACCGAGCTGGCTGCAGACATTTGCAGGTGTAAAATTATACATGCAAAAGTGTTGCCAAGCCAAAAACTTAGCCCGGGGAGGCTTAGTTCCCAAACAACTGCGGTAGTGTGAAGCCAGTTTTTTAAATCAAATTCAGCCATTTCTTTCTCCGATGCATGTATATGTTTTTCAGCTTGTATGTGGTTATGTAACCAATCAGACTGCAGTGCAAACATCAGAGAATACTTGAATAATCCCTCCTGGTGGGTGAGGTGGGAGCCCAGTTAGGGAGATCTGCAGGGGGACCTAGCTGCCTGTGACCAGTGGCACCGAATTGCTTGGTTCTGGAACACACGCTGTTTTCTGTTTTCCATCTGTGTGGGCAAGCAGGTGGCATTAGGTCCTTTGGGTTGGGGAGAGGAGAGAAAGACGCCATTAGGGTAGGGTAATCTGAGCAGCCCTGAGAGCTGCCATTGGGCCCACAGGGATCATCTCTGGCTGGATGGCCAAATTTCCAGAGTCTCGAATAGCTTTACTCTACCTGGTCGCTGCAGCTACGGGGAGAGTCTTAGGTCACCTGAACAGCTTTGATCTACACTTGTGTGGATGTGGGAGGGGGATAAGAAATATGTGACTAGGGGCTTGGATCAGTGGCTCAGCAGTTACCGTGCTTGCCTGGCGTGCGCGAGTATGTGGGTTCACACACCAGCACCACATACACAGAGTGTCTGAGCAATGAAAGCCACAAGAAAAACTAAATAAAATTGATTCTCTCTCTCTCAAAAAAAAAAAAAAGAATACATGAATAGTATATATTTACCCTCAAAAACATTGGCTCTAGTACTGGTAAGCAAAACGTGAAATTTTTTTTTTTAGAAAAACCCTTTTGCTTTCCGTCTCTGAGAAGACCAGCAGTATCTGATTTCCAAGTGTCACCAAAGGGCCTCTCTTCACCCCAGGTGTCTGGGAGAAGTGCAGGAGTGTCTTCTCCAGTCCTCGGGGAGACGAGTCCCGTGCAGGAAGCAGGACGGCACACAAGATGGTAGGGAACTTGGGGAAAGACCAAGCAGATAGCACAGAGGCCCGGTGGTCCAGAAGCTCCTGGAAGGGCGAGCCCTGGGTGGGATGGGCCAGCGGGACCATGGGGCCTCGTGGCAGCCTGAAGATGGGCTGTTTCTTTCCTGTCCTTGCTCCTGCCGGTTGGGGGAGGCCAGCCATCCTGATGCTCCTTGGATTGCAGCTGCTTTGCTCTCATCTCTGATGTAGCATGGCCTCATTCCCGCACGTCTCCATCTCTGTTTCCTTTAGGGACACTCATCGATTTGGATTACAGTTCAGGTCTTTGGGACCCGATTATATCTCAAAGTCTCTATTTCTGAATAGGGCAGCTTTCTCATTAACAGGGGTTAGGGCTTTAACATACCTTTTGGGACCCGCAATTCAACCATTACAGCAGCAGGCTGGATGGACAGAGGGCTCTGAGGGCTTTCAAAGTCAGCAAATAGCAGGAGCATGTCTGGTCCTGGACCTGGTAGGTGCTCAATAAACGTCTGTGGCTGCAGACGGAAAAGGATTAAGTGAGAAGAGCCAGGATGGCATGAGCGCCTCCTGGCTGGTGTTGCTGCGCTGTGGGATGGAGCTGGCACTGAGGGAGATTAATCAGTTGCTTGTGGTCAATCACTTCTCTGCTGGATCCTCTCTGGTGCCGGTTGCTGGAGGGTGCTGTCAGCCCAGGGGTGCTCCCATCTGGATGCCCCTGGCCTCTGATCCTGCCTGGAGTTTCCACTGCAGCCCCCAGCGCCTCCTCCCTGTGGTTAAAACAACTCAAATGCCTTCTGCCCCCAGGCCTTTTCCTCCTGGAAGCTTCTCCCTGCAGCCTCTCCCCTCGGGTGGATCCTTTGCCTTCTGGCCCCAGACTCAGTATCCAGTTCCAGGATGGGTCCTCCTGACTGCCAGCAAGGCAGGGCCTCCCCTTCTCTTGCATTCTCTTCACCTCTGGGTTCCCTGGGAATTTCCTTATTATGATCTGTACCCACTGTTTGTGGACGGTTGCTTGACTCCCACCCTAGTCCTTTTGTCTTGCGGCCTAACAATCTGACCACAAACTCCACAGCTTAAATCAACACACATCCCTCCCCCTGGTCCGCAGGGCCTCTGCTCTGGGTGACACGAGGCTGCAGTGTCTCATCCCAAGGCATGACTGGGGAGGATCAGCCTCCCGGCTCTGCAGGTTGGTGCCCTTTGTATCGGGGCTTCAGGTTCTCGGGCTGTCCTCTCCTCCTAGCCGGCTGTTGTTGTTAGCTGTTATTAGTTCCTTGCCGCAGGGGCCTCCTTAATGTGGGCACTTGCTTCATCACAGTTAGGAAGGGACAGAGTCCCCTAGTGATTTGAGTGTTAAGATCGCATGGAAGGTGGCACAAAGGGACATCTTAGCACCCTGGCTCTGCTACCTTGTTAGAGGCAAGTCTGGAGTTCCTTCCCATACTCAAGGAGCAGGGGCAGTGACGGCCTTAGAGACCACCTTGAGAAACCCATGTGCCACCCTCACCAAGAGAATGAAAGTTCCTTGAAAGGAGCTTCTGCGTCATTCCACATTCTCTTTAGCTAGGAGCGTAATGTGAGGCCAGGTCCAGAGCAGGTGTATGATGAAGGTTTGTCATAGGAAGCCAAGAGGCATGGAAGGAAGGATAAAGGAAGACAGGAGAGACAGGAGTGGAGGGGGGCAGGAGAGGGATCTGCTTTCCTTGCACGTGCTTTAGCAAGTGAGCTTGCGGTTATCCTAAGGCAATGCCCCTGGACTTTTATACATGCTGTTGCTTTTACTGTAATGATTTTTCTTCTTCTTGTTACCGATTTCCACCCAAGCTGAGTCCTCTCCAATAAATGAACCCAAACACTGGTCTAGTAGCAATGAAAGTTTTATCCTTGGCCGAAGAATAGGAGAAGCCAGGGGAAGGCTCTGAGATCAGGTTGTCCACATAGAGGCGAGGTGCTGTGGTCCTAGGGTGAGCAGAGTGAAGGGAGGGACAGGCCCAGGGGTGGAGGTTAGGATTAGGGTTAGGGATGGTGAAGGTTTCCTAAGAGTTCAGGTACTCCTTTCTGCTCCTTTTATAACCTCTATCATCATCATGGTGATTGGTAACTGTTATGGCACAAGAGGGCCGGGGATTTTACCAGGGAAATGCAGTGGGAGGAGATGATACGGAGCCTGAAGGTGAGTGGTTGTCAGTGTGGCCCCTGTTCCTGCTGTGCTGCCCTGGTCTGTGCTGTTCCTAGGCCTTACGGCAGCTGGCCACTTTCCTTACTTCTAGGATGCACACAGAATGGCTGGTGTGTTGATAAGTCTCCCCTGCAGACAGCTTGGGCAAGCAATTTTGATTGAATGGACCCCTCTACGGGAAAAGAGTGTGGTCATTGGTTTGGGTGAAAAGCAATCTGCCCCTTTCCCTTGGTCATTCTTGCATATTTCCAGGTCCACCTGGCTATGCCCTTACTCATTCTTAGGTCTTAGTTAAAAGGCCACTTTTTCCTAGAAGCCTCTCTTGATACTTACAGCTCAGTACTCATTCCTTTATACTCTCTATAGGCTTTGTTTACATCAGTGGCATGGCATAGAGCAGAAGTCTATGAACTACATACAGCCCCTGCACCAAATCCAGGCTTGTCTGGCCTACTTTGGTAAATAAAGTTTTATTGGCAACATAGCTGTTCACACCTGTTACTTATGGGAGCTCTCGTACTACAGAGAAGAGTTGAGTAGTCATGATAGGAAACAGAGCTGGCAAAATCCATATTGTTTGCTACATGGCCTTTTTAAGAAAACTTGTCAACCTGTGGTATAGACTTTATCGCTGTCCTTCCTAACTGCTCCCTTAATTTTTCCTCACTAAACTCTAAAGTCCCTTGGGCAGGGACCCTGCCAACACTATTTGCATCAGTGTCCTGGCAGTTTTTCCTGCCACTGAGAGTTAATGGCCAAGATGTACTTGTTGAGTGAATGATGTATCGGTAAAAAAAACAAAAAAACAGGTGGAAAACTGGAGTTAAGAGTTGCCCGCAGAGGGTTGGTTTGCACAAGGACTGCTTCAGAGGTGTGAGTGTGGTTTGGGGAACCACAAGAGATTAGAAGAAAGTGGGTAGTTCCTGCCACTCAGCCAGAAGAGGTGAAAGGAAGCCAAGTGTTCTCGAACCGCAGAACTGATAGAGTCCTGAAGGGGAGCCCTAAGCTAACCTGGGTGCGCTCTCAGGAGGGAACCTGTGTCCTGCCCACCTCACAGGGGGGCAGAAGGGCACAGGAGCCATCCCTGCGCTGTGGTCCATGCAGCCTCCCAGGGTGGAAATGGGAGGCCAAAGCGCTCTCGCCTGCTGGTTCTGGATTGACCAGACCTCTCTCTCTGCTGGTAGCATACCAGGGCTCCAAGGTGTCTTGGTTCTGGCCCCTTTTGCCCTTTCCTGAGCAGGAGTCTCTGAATCATGCTCTGGGATCTTGATGGGTGTGGGGCATCGCACCACATCCAAAGCCTCCCTCAGGAGCTTCCTGCCTTGTCCTCAGTCCCTTCATTTCCATGGAATCTCCACCATTGTCCTGAGGTTACCACTCTGCCACATCTTCCCTGTCTCCACTAGGAGGTCTTCTGAGTTCCGGCTCTTAATATTCTCATCCTCTCATTCCTGTGGAATTTAGACCACATCTCTTTATATTTAGTCTTGCAAATTCTTACATCGCTCTCTAAGTATCTCATGAGTCTTAATCCATCTGCTCAACTAGACTTCAAGCTCCCTGAGGGTATCAACCAAGCTATAGTCTTTTAATTTTTTTTAAATGAACTTGGTTATGGCTCACCAGACATGAGAACAACAGATCTTTTTTTTTAATATTTTTTTATTTTATTTTTGAGCAACCTTACAAGATTTTAACAAAATAATATAAAATGTGTATATATTCTGGATATTGCATTTATCCCCAGGAGTGCCCCCCCATTACCCTCCCTTATCCCTCCCTTCCCCTTCCCACTATAACTCTAAAAAAAGTATTAGATTGTAAAGCATTACATCTTATCTGGATTTAACTCATGCTATTAGACCAACTTTCTCATTGTTCAGGGTCTAGTCCCCACCTCCACAGATGAGTGGAGACAATTGACCCTTAGATCTCTGGGTTAAGCTGATTTTACTCATCATGATCTCTTCCATAGCCATCCATTTAACTTCGAAAGCTGCAATATCATTGTTTCTAATTGCTGTGTAATATTCCATGGTATAAATGTACCACAATTTTTGGATCCGTTCTTCCAGTGAGGGACATCGGGGTTGTTTCCGTAGCCTAGCAATAGTGAATTGTGCTGCTATGAACATTGATATTGCTGTGTCACTGTAATGTGCTGATTCTAAGTCCCCTGGAAAGATACCCAGGAGTGGAATAGCAGGGTCGTATGGTGGAGTCATCCCTAGTTTTTTAAGGATTCTCCATACTGCTTTCCAGAGGGGCTGTACCAGTCTGCAGCTCCACCAACAG